>CM039611.1:5124422-5150237 GCA_022457205.1 Saccharum spontaneum
TTTTTTCGCCATCCCCGCGCGATAGAAAAGGAAATCGCCGACCCTGCGATCCCCGCCCGCTTTCACCGTGCTTCCCCCGCGCGTCATCCTCATCCACCGCCCCCGTCATCACCGTCGTGTGCGGTCGTCGCCGTCATCGCCCTGGCTTTGACGTCCTCCATCTTCCTCACCAGCCGATCCCCCGTCTCCTGCTCGCGCCTCCTCGTCCTCGCACCGCCGACGCGCCGGCTCCCGGAGTTGTTGCGCCCGCCCCGACGTTCCAGCCGATCCTCCGTCTCCTGCTCGCGCCTCCTCGTCCTCGCTACGGTGGTGGTGGACCAGCAAGAGGATTCGTACCAGGAGGTCGGGGTATGGCACGGTGAAGGACCTGACACCGGAGCCCCTCAACTCGCCGACGCGGAGGCCGCCGCCGCTCTTTGCCACGCCGACCCGAACACCCACCAACAGCCATGGCCAGTACCACCCTCGCCGCGCCGAACGGATCTACCGCGGCCGTGCCTCCTACTCTGCCCGCCGAAGGCCGCGGTCAAGGCAGCTCCGCGCACGTGCTGGAAGCCCACGCCTTCATCGCCGACCTGCACCGACCCGACGAGCCCTCGCCTCGCCGACACCAAGGCCGCCGCTGGCGCCCTTCGCCACGCCGACCCCAACACCGACCAGCAGCCGTGGCCAGGACCACCGATTTCAAATAGGTAACAAATACGTGTTCTAGGTGAAGAAGCAAGCCAGCACTGGAGGTAGTCAGTGTGGTTGAGCCATTTGCGCATCTGAATTTACTTTGCATCATGATAGGTGAAGATTAAATTTTCTAGGATCGAAAAACTTATAACTGTCATAACACATCTGCTGTATGTACATGGGCCTTACAGGATTTGTTTCATGGTGTGCACTTTGCAGATCAGAGGAAGTAAGGAAGCACCAGAATGCGCTTCGGTCTATTTTGTCTCATGGTGTGCACTGTCGTAGTGTGAAGCATGGTTGTCACTTCTAGGTGATGAATGCCGATTTTTTTATCATGTGTGATGATTGCTGATTTTTTTATTTGATCCTTGATCAGACTGAAAAAATTAATGGGCAGTAAATTCAGAGGTTCATGTGGACTAATGTTTGCATTGGATTCATATTTAGAGATTCCTCATGTTCAGAGACTCGGAGATTCAGAGAATTGTGTCATTGCCTTGGAGTCACATGAAAACACGTTAACCACTATGAATTATGTCATTGCCAAAAAGAAAAAAATGAGCGAGGTGAATTAGTCTTAAACTAAAAACATTTTTTGGCCATAAGTTCCTTTGTTTCAGTTTGATATAGTTGTGTTAATTACCGTTAACTTTTCTTTTAGGTAATGCAAACTAATTTACTCATGCAGGTCTCTGGCAATCAGGTCAGTTGTTCACTGATCTGGTTCTCGATCGCTCACCTTTCAGTTTATGTAACCATAACTTTCTAGGTAAGCAGCCCAAAACCCAAATACTTTGTCCTTTTTTTAATCTTGTCATAGTCTATTTGGATGCAGGACCACCCAATTTTTTTCATCTCACACCATCATTTATTAGTACCAATTAAGTGATTAAGTTGGCAAAAAAATAGACATATATTATTACTAAAATAAGTTCTTTTCCTCCCTGTGCAATACTGCTATTACAAGGAGCATAGGGCCAAAATTTAAAGGAAAGATAGTTTAGGGAAAGAATGACCGAATTAACTTAGCATCCCTCCTCCTCATTTTGACGCCTTCCTTCAGGTCAGCTATGACCTTCCCATCCACATTGTTAGCAGCAGCAAGCCTTTAGCTGTCCGTTGGCCGCTATAGCAGCACCCCGCTTGCCGACGACGACAGAAGGACGCTGCTTGCCGCACTGTAGGAATGAGTTCTCTAGCCTCTATCGGTACATTTTCAAGGCCGGCCAATTTCATTGTCTCTGTTATTTTTCTAGCAGTTTGCCTATGCATCATCGTTCTGTTCAGGCTTCCCATCTAAATAATTGGGGGCAGTTCTGGTTTGAATTTTGGGGCAATGTGTGATACGTTTTAGGTTTACAGGCAATGCAGTTAATTTCTTCAGAGAATCCATCTAGAAGGAACTATAAGGTATCTTCTCTGTCAGCAAATTGCAGCATCACCTTTTTTGTATACGAGGGTATCTTTGTGAAGGCAATGCGTAGCACTTAGATCTCTGAACTTATGTTAGTAAGAGCAGAACATGAGCTCTGAATCGTTGTCAACCTGAACTATGAGTTGGGTGAATCGTTGCTTGCTAACCAATATTCTCAAGACTGAAACTAAATTCACATGTTGTCATATATTTGATAGCGATTTGCTAACCCCTGAAAATGATATGGATCAACATGTATTTGATAATTTTAATTCGTTCTGTCCATTCCTGTATTTGAAAAATGCAACATTCAGTTACCTTTTGCATACTTAATTGTTCTGAGAATAATCGTGTAGATAGAAATGCGTCACCAACTTTCTGACTGAAATCTTCATGAATACATGCCTAGCTACTTACACCATTGCACTACTTAAACCAAACTCAGATGTTATAATATCTAAATTTGCCTAAAATGCAAGTGCATCAGTGCTATCTGTTTCTATTTTCTTGGAGTCTGAAACCACAAGTTTTTCTCATGCAATTAGTACTAAATTTGCCTAAAATGCAAGTGCATCAATGCTATTTGTTTCTATTTTTTTGGCATCAGAAACCACAAGTTTTTCTTGTGCAATTAGTACTCTAATTAGTACCTTGGTATTCATCCTTAACTCGTTTGTATGATACAGGATAGCAGTGAAAGGTAGAAGTGACAGTGACAAATTAGAAGCTCAGAACTATAAGGATGTTGCTGTTTGTTCAGTTTTGCTAAAAAACAATCATATGATGCTATGATCTCTGAACCCATATTAGTAAGAGCATACATGAACTCTGCATCATGTATTGGATTTGACAACCTGAACTCAAGGCTGAAACTAAATTCTAAGGCTGTCATATATTTGATAGGGATTTGCTAACCCCCTGAAACTGATATGGATCAACATGCGTTCGATAATGTCAGGTCATGACGAGTGAACTTTATTTCCTATGTTAGTTCGTTCTTTCCATTCCTGTAAAAAGATAAATCATGCACACTGATAGGAAAACTAGGACACAAGAAACATACAATTTCTTCGTACCTGAAGCTACTCTCTGATTATCTCTCAGATAGATGGAAGCATGATGTTGTCACCTCTTTCATCTTGATAAATATTTTAATTGGACTAGGGAAATCAATCCCTCCTGATTTTCTGAGGAGTTAACTAGCAGCGAGTTGTGTCCTTCTCATAATGTACTCTTTATGCAAGAACAAAAAAACATGTTACCTACTGATTTTTCTTTATGCAAAATAAAAGGACATTCTTGTTTGGTTGTTGTGCTGCAGGGAGAAGTTACTTTGGGAACACTGACTACAACCACTGGGGTGAAGCTTAGTTAACTTTTTTGTGTTTAGGTCAGATGCAAATCAATTCCTCCTCACTTTTATTTTTTTATTTTTAGTGTTCCCCTACGTGTCTTCCTCAAGGATACAACCATCTAGCATTGATATGTAGTCTGATAATTGTTATATCATATTCAATGGTCTCACTTATCTTTGAAGACTGGAGCAGTATTCCAACAGATGACGTACCCAGCACGTGTTTGTCCAATTTAAGCTTTGGTGACAAAAATTGCTACTTCGTTGCTAGCATGAAAAAACAGTATTACAAATTTCCTTGTTGTTTATTTTTTCATTCAGATTGTACAATATGTTTCCTTCAGTGCCTTGCTAGAATTCTTGGCAAGTTTAATTCCTTGTTCAACATGTTGCCTACTAAACTGGTTGTAATCAAAGTCGGGAAGAATGCCCAAATGTGTGATAAGTAGAAATATGATCCAATTAACCTCTCCTAGGGCTAAAACATGTTCTGTCCATCAGCCCGTCACTGTCGTTTGCTCTTGCTGTTCAGTGTCATCTTTCTACAGTTGTGCTTTCGATCTGAATTTTCATTTCACCTAAGTAGAAATATGATCTCTAGGATACTTTGCATCGGTTCATATTATTCAGATTATGTGCTGCTACGAGTATATGTGTTCCCGTAGAAATATCGATGCCTATTTTTCAGAATATCAATGGTACTTTAACTTTAAAAATTAATAAACAATTTATATGCAGGATACTTCTAACTACAGCTTCAGCCATCTGCATGCTTCAGCTACAAGAAGTCACATGCCACATGTAGAGAGATTAGATTCTCTTGGTCAAACTATGGAGAGATTAGATTCTTAATTGTACAATAGATTGTAAAACATGTATTGTGAAACACAAACTTGATTATCTTTCCGTAGCTCTTGATTCCTAAAGAAGTGCAAGCTTATCTTTAGCGTATCATAGGCATGAAGTGATGCGACAATTGAAGTTGATGTTTCAGTTTTGCATTCAAATTTAGAGCTATGCAACAATTGAAGTTTATGTTTCACTTTTGCATTCGAATTTAGAGTGATATTTTACCTATCTATCTTTCATGAAGACTTAAGTAATATTGATTTGAACATCATGATTGTGATATATATTTTAGATAACAGTATAACACACCTTCATATATGTATTATCTTGGTATTATGTGTTCCCGTAGCAAAGTAGGGGCATTTACCTAGTGTATATATATATATATATATATATATATATATATATATATATATATATATATAGGGAGAGTATACTCTCCCTATGAAAATCTGGAAAATAGCCCAGCCCGACTTGGCCCGTCGATGTGGGCCGAAAAAATGACGCAGCATACTTTCTTGGTTCAATCCAAACCTAGTTTGACCCGTGTTTGATCATGTCTAATCCAAGTGGAGAAGTCTATTTGGACGCCGCCTATGCATGCCGCATCGAAGCCGCGGCGACACCAGAAGTCCGGCGAACAAAATAGCTCGCCATAGTTTTGGCACGATTTGGCCTAGAAAATGACGAAACCAACACATGCAAAACTGCGGCGTGAGAGTTGTGGCGGACGGTGACGCAGTTTGGTAACAAACCAAACACGGCCGTGCAAGGTCGGGTAGACAACACAGAAATTTTGCAGCAAATCAAGAGAGAATTATTGGGAAGAGGCTTTCACGGCAACCGTAAAAGCCGCTCGTTATCCTCCGAGCCACTCGGGATCCTCCTCTAGTCCTCTTCCTGCTCTCGCGTCAACGTCCCAGTCAAACATCCATCGAAGACCTGTCCCATTACCGCGGTGACCACCGCCATGCCGTCGTCGCTTGCCGGCCGCCTGGCGGTACCGGCGGTCGCGTTGCTGTTCGCCTTCGCCTCGTCCGCCTCGGCCGCCAACTTCACCTGCGCCACGCTGGGTAAAACCTGCAATTCCGCCATCGCCTACGCGGTCCCCAACGCCACCACCTACGCTGAGCTCGTCGTCCGCTTCAACACGACGACCACGCTCGCCGATTTGCTCGGAGCCAACGGCCTCCCGCCCACCACCGCGGCCAGCACGCCCATCTCCGCTAAGACCGTCATCCGCGTCCCCTTCCGCTGCCGCTGCGGGAGCAACGGCGTAGGCGAGTCGGTGGGCGGCCCCATCTACGTGGTGTACCCGCAGGACGGGCTGGACCACATCGCGCGGGATGTGTTCGACGCCTTCGTCACCTACCAGGAGATCGCCACCGCCAACAACATCCCCGACGTTAACCTCATCCAGGTCTGGCAGAAACTGAAGATCCCGCTGCCCTGCACCTGCGACCAGGTGGACGGCGCCGACGTGGTGCACCTCGCGTACAGCGTCGCTAAGGGGGACGACCCCGCTGGCATCGCCGCCAAGTTCGGGGTGACCGAGAACACGCTGCTGAGTGTGAATAAGATCACCGACCCCAAGAGCCTCATGCAGGGGCAGATTCTAGATGTCCCGCTCCCTGTAAGTGGTAAGTGCTGCCTTCTTCGATCTAAATCTTACACATATCACCAGACAAGCAGCTCACAAGTGTTCTTCCTTCAATATATATAAAAGTACGAACTTATCAAACTCTAATCTATATATGTTTTACTCTTAGTGCCTCTTCATCAAATTTTGACTAATTATATTCAACCAAATATTCAAGCGAACATGGTCATTATTAGCTAAGAATGAAATTTTGACCGGTCAAAACAAATAAATCCCGATCTAAAATTATTGAAATTCACCCATTTCAATCGGATACGAATGTTTTTGCCATTCCTGGGTCGAGCTTTTCACTATAAACAAAAAATCATGATGCCAGATGCCTTGGTAATTAAGCTGCGCAGCCGCATGGGGTTCACTCGTACCGTTAAAATTACCCCAATTTGATTCTTTAAAAAAAATCCCCCCATTTGGAAGGGCATGATTGGTTTCTCGGATTCAGCCCATCTTGGCTCTGTGGTTGCAGCATGCCAGTGTTTGGATGGCTGGGCTGAGTCTTGGGCCAGGCTCTACTCATGAAAAAGCCATCCTCTGGCCTGGCTGCGTAGAAACGGATTTGAGATCCGTTTTTGTAGAGGTTAATTGGAACCCTACCATTACAACTTTCACGGATTGAAACCTACCATTACTATTCATCATATTGAAATGGTGCCATTATAATTATTTGTGCATTTAAGATACACCACTCTATAGGCTCTGGATACCAATTAGGCCCACGCGCAGTCGTTTGTATTTTCGTATGTCCCAAAATACCCCTGCTACAGCTCCTCTCTCCATCTCAATGACATGTGGGGCCTAGGCATCTCAGGCGATGCAGGCGGATAGGCACTGGACCGCCAATGTCACCTTCCCTCTGGCCTTGTTTAGATGGCAAACTTTGGAGGCAAAGTTTGCATAGTAAGTGTCCCGTCACACTGTAGCAATTTTGTTTTTATTTGGTAATAATTGTCCAAATATTGATTAATTAGACTTAAAATGTTTGTCTCGCAAAGTATAACAAAACTGTGTAATTAGTTTTTGATTTCATCTATATTTAGTACTCCATATATGTGCCGGCATTTTGATGTGACGGAGAATAGGAATTCTGCATAGTGAATTTAGGAGACAAACTTTGGAATCTAAACAAGGCCTCTTTCGAACTTCTTCGCGTCTTGTCCGCCGCCATCGCCAACAGTGGCCCGCGCAGAGGCGGCACAGCTCGGGCTCGAGGGCACCTCAATGGAGCTCGACCTCACCGTCGCCAGCATGGGCGCGGCCTGCCACGTGGTGCTCCGAGGCAGTGTGCCATGCCCGAGGCCCGAGCGACCCGCTCGACTCCGTGGACGACCTTTCTGGGTCTCCGTCGAGCGCGCCACCCGCGTGAACGACGGCTTGGAGCACGCTCGTGGTCACTGGCAGCTGCCGTGCTCCTGGGCCCTGGATGAGTCCGCCACTGGCGGCGGCGACGCCAACACCGCCCCATGGAAGCAGAAGCGCCCCTGCTTCTCCGTGCAGCTAAATAGCGTCATGGAGCTTGCCGAAGCACTGTTGAAGGCGATGGACCTCGCCACGGAGACCGACGACGCACGCATCAAGTGAGGTCTCCGGTCTCCCAAATTGGCAAGAATCAATCGTTCGATCCGTCACTCGGTCGCTTGCTTGAGTTTCATTCCTTTTTCTTTTTTTTTTCTTGAATATGCAAAAAAAATTGCACATCTTTGTAATTAAGATAGAAGAGTTTAACCATACAACCAACACACTTGTGACAAGCACCTGGAAGGTCTACAAGATTACGGACAAAGGATGGACTGTCCTACCATACATATTCAGGTTTTTGTATTACATAAGTGGTAGACAACCGAGATTTGGATGATGAAGCAACCCAAGAGGTTGGCTTTTGTCTTCGCTGCTTCCTGTGCGACCTAGTTATGATGTCTGAAAAGAGCACGCCCAGTGCTTCAACGTTGGAAGTGTTCAACCTAGCATCGAAGAGCCCCTCATAGGCCTTCGCACTACTACTAAAATCTTTTCCGAGGTGATCGTTTTTTATTTTCCGAGGCTGGCAAGGGCAACCGCCGCGGTTGAGAGGTCACTGTTAATGGTGGCTTAACCGCGGCGGTTGCCTGGGCCCGCCACGGTTAACCGATTAACCGTGGCGGGCGCCTAGCAAATGCCTGTCACGGTTAATGCATTAAAAAACAAAAAAACCCAAAGCCCACTGGCGAGCCCGTTCCCGAGCCCACCGGTGAGTCCAATCCCAGACCCAGTCTCCGCGCGCCGCTGCCGCAGATCCGGCCAGCCCCCGCGTGCCTGGCCGAAGGAGAGGGAGGAGGGGGCCTGGCCGCCGCAAATCCGGTCGGGCCCCGCGTGCCTGGCCGGAGGAGAGGGAGGAGGGGACCTGGCCGCCGCCGGATCTGGACTCCGGCTGGTTCCACTGCGCGAGCTAGGGTGGGGGAGGAGGGCCGTCGCCATCGTCGTCGCCGCTGTCGTAGGATATCCGCACCCGCGCGCACACCTAGCCGGATCTGCCTGCGCCGAGGCCGGATTCGGCCTCCCCATGCGCCACCAACGCCAGATCCGCCCGCGCCAGCCGGATCTAGTGGAGGCGGTGGAGGAGCGCCGCCGCGCAGGGAGAGGGAGGAGGGAGAGCCACCCTAGCACCGCCATCGACGGGGAGGGAAGGGGGGGAGCTCACGCCACCGGTGCCGGTTCATGCCCCACGCACTGCCACTGTTGGTGGGGGTTGGCCCCCGCGCCATCAAGAGAAGGAGACGGAGGCTCGAGTGGAGAGGAGGGGAGGCGCCTAAGCCAGCCCGCTGCATCGCCGATGGGGGAGGAAGGGAGGGGGTGGTCACATATGGGAGAGGTAGGGGTGGCCGACGCGCTGAGGGAGAGACGGAGAGTGAGGCTAGGGTTCACAAGTGAAGTGCCACTTATATACGAGCCCGGTAGAAAAGCTGAGATGGGATTTTCCTGGGCTAGGAGCTAAGGCCCTATTTTTGGAGGCGGGCCTTTAAAGTTGCCCGCCTCGAAAATAGATTTACAGAGGTGGGCACTATAAGACAACCGCCTCGGAAAATAGAGTATTTTTGGAGGCGGTCGACTTATAATGCTCGCCTCCATAAATCGATTTTCCGAGGCAGGCAAAAGTGACCGCCTCAGTAAATTAAACTGACCGCCTCCATTAATAGCCTTGGATTTTCCAAGGCGGTTGAATTTGGTGCCCGCCTTCGTTATGTTTTGGATGGTGTCACGCAAAATCAATTATGTAGTAGTGGATCTGTCCCAACATGCTCGGCGTAGATAGACCCATGATCAAGCTCATATGATTCATGACTAGGAGCTCACCTTGCTTGAAAGCAGACACCCGAGAGAGGCTCTGAGCTGCCAGCCGCTTGCTCCACAATGGGAGCACCGGCTTAGCAGGCGACGACTGCTTGGGATGTTGACGAATTAGCGAGTAGTCTGATGGAGGACCCCATCAAAACCTAGATCATTTGAACCCTTCACTCTCCTACCCCCAATTGTAAACTCTCTTTGGCATTCTAACACTCTACTGGACGTAGGGCTTGACGCTCGAACCAAGATAAACCCTCTTGTCTTGAGTGTTAATCATTGAAGCCCCACACATTGACCACTAATCACTAGACGTAGTTATGAACCCACAACAGAGATCATCATGTACTTGGTATACAAGATAGGTACAAACCTTATGCCGCACGACCTTGGATTTGGTAACATTTGATTAGGAAACTAACTCATAAGACGATTAGTGAAGGAACCCTTTGTAACCCTAACCCCCAAGGGATTATATAAGGTGGGTTGGGATCCTTAGATCGGTACACATCTTCAACATCATCATACACCTCGACATACTAGGCGCAAAGCAATCCAATCCATAGACATAGAAAGTAGGGTGTTACCTCCTCACGAGGGCCGAAACCTTAGGGTGTTACCTCCTCACGAGCCGAAACCTTTCTCAACTTTATGCCTTATGTGACACCATCTAGTTCTTGTTGTGCAATGCCCCATATATATTTACTGACATGCGACCAAAACATCGACATGCTCCATTGGAAAAAAATTGTCTTAATTCGCTAGTTCCTCAGGTGAAATGTAAGTTCATCTATACTTGTCTTAAGCCAACCTTAATAATTTTTAAATTTGACTAGCAACTAAGCCTATTTCGGATTTCAGCCTACAAACTTTTGTAGAAAAGGTCAAAACCTAGGCAAATGAACTCCAAAAACTGTGAAACTTTGCATCCTTCTTCCCTATAACATAGTGAAGATATATCCCCAAGAGATCTTGACCAAAATCTCCAAGCTTGGCCAATAATCTTGAATATTCTCTCTCAAATTAGGGTTTTCACAATTTTCTTGAGAAGAGGCATTTGATGGTACTCATGGGAAATCTGTCGGAGGCAAGGACTAAGCATGTCACCAAGATCTCATATAGCACCTAAGAAGCACAGAACATCACAAAAATCTAAGTCCAAAAATCCTCAAGAAAAACTCAAAAAGAAGGTGAAAACAGATGTTTTTTTGGGGGTGGGGACGGGGGGGGGGGGGGGGGGGGGGGAGGAGGGTTTGGAACAAGATAGATTGATGCTGGGCTTCAAGCCATGATTTGGTTAAGTTCCAAGGGTCCCCAAAACTTACAAAAATGTGCAAAAGGGTCAACCAAGTAGCATCAAGAAAATCTCTCAAAAATTACCACAAAAATCACCAAAAAGGGAGGAAACAAAGGAAGGAATAGACGATTTAGAAATTTGAGCAAACTTTTTTGTAGAATATAGGTCGAGCCCCAGTCTTTAACCATAGGCAAAGACAAATATCGTTGACAGCGTAGCAGACAGGTACTGGTACACCATCTGGAGCATTCAAGTGGTGAAGACAAAAACTCGGAGAGATTACTTCAGGTTTAACAGTTGAACTGAAGAACTACGAAAACAAAGGCCTTTGTCTGAGCGAAGTAGCAGCAACGGGAGGATCCATCAGACGCCTTGCAGAGGAGAACTAAAACCGGCTGCATCTTTCCAGTTGTTCCACATAGAACAGAAGATAGCTTGTAATCCTGAACCCACATCACTTGCACAACTGCCTCCTTGAGCTTTGCCACCTTCATATATAGGATCTCTCTCCTCTCCTCCGGGCACAAGATCCCCACCTCTGCACCAACATAGCCATATCCATACTCCTCCACGACATTCTCTCTGAAAACAAATATCATTCCTTAGCTTCCAAAGGCTCCAAACAGCAGCTGAAGTGAACATATTTATAATCTTGTTTCTTTTATTACTTAACCAAAATTTCCCTATTTGAACAGCTTCTATATCTTATGGCGACTCTAGTGAGCCATTTTCGCTTTCTATCTTTAGCCAGTGAGAAATCTAGAATAAATGATGTCTATATTTAGATAACTAATTAAAGAAAACTGTTGGAGAGTATTTTTTATCAAAATCTGTATTCCCAATAATTAGAAAGGATACTGGAGCTGCTCTCACCGGACCCGTCGACAGCGTGCAAGTCGCCAAGATGGAAAGATATTTCCTATGTGTTCGCTGAAAAGTCGAGACAGCTATTCCATCCGCGGCCTTATTCGTAGGAAAATATGCAACGAACAAATGTGCCATAGAGATAGAATAGAAGTCGACGGTATCAGACAAGTCCACCAGTCTTAGCTTAGCCAATCGAACACAACAAGTCCTCTACGCTGGGGTTGGTCCGGCATCCAACGAGTCGGCGTCACCGGTTGGTACGGTGCGGCATCCACATCGGCGTCACTGCGTGCAATCATCCAAGTGTGGGATGAGATTATTACTGCAGCGCCGTTGTCGCCACACCTCCGGAACACCACCATGCCGTCGTCTCCATCGTGTGGCTCTGTCCTGCTCTTCTTCCTTGCCATGGTGGCGAGCCTCTTCACTATCCACGGACAGCCAGTGGACCTGGTTCGACTGCCAAATCGTCGTCGGTGGCGGCCGCTTCTTCCACCAACAGCACGTTCTGGTCCAACGTCGTCGCGCTGTTGGACGAGCTCCAGTCGGCCGCGGCGCCCACGGGCGTCGCCTCCCTGTCCCGAGGCAACGGCACTGACCGCGCCTTTGTCCGCGGAATCTGCCGCGGCGACTCCACGGCAGCTCAGTGCGCCACGTACGTCCAGAACGCCGCGCTCGGCATCAGGAGCCGCTGCAACACCACCCGTCGCGCAGCCATCTGGTACGACGACGGCTCCGCCGTGGCAAATCCGGCGCCGATGTTCTGCTTCGTCAGCTACGCAGACACCAACGCGTCCACGGCCTACGAGGACGCGTACTGGCAGGAGTTCGAGAACGGCGCTGTGGTCTCCAACACGGTTGCCTTCGAGACAACTTACAACATGCTCATGAGTAGGCTCGGCGGGCACGTCATCGACGGCTCCGCCACGTCAGCGACAGCGCCCATGTTCGCAACAGGGGCGGCAGTGTATGATTCCACTGCACCCAACGGCACCATGTACGGGCTCCTGCAGTGCATGAGGGATCGGACGGCGGCGGAGTGCCGCAAGTGCTTGAATGACTCGGTGCAGTGCCGTCATGTTGCAGTGGTCACAGGGGCGGGCTTGTGCTTGGCTACAACTGCTACCTGCGCCATGGAGGTCTACCCCTACTATGATCTGGCCCTCGCGCTGGGACACCGCTTCTAGCTCCAGCTCCGTCGACCTTCGTCGGAGAAAGTCAGCCAGGTGAGTTTCTCAACTGTACGCATTCCCATACGTAAGGTTCCGTTTGGTACACATCCTCCAGCAGCTTCACAAACTGTTGAAGCTATTTTGTATCAAACAGGTACTTTTGAAACAACTTCTCATGTAAAGTTCTTTAAAACGTGCTCTCATAAGGGGTTGTTGTGGGATGAAGTTAAAAATATATGGGCCCCTACATGAGATTATATCGGAACATATTTTAAGGAGTTCTACCTGTAAAGCTACTTTACCATTAGGTTTATCAAAAGTGTTTCAGCTCTATCTACAGAGCTGCTCGTACATTTGAAGACAAAAAAGTTACTTTACTAGTGAAGCAAAACTATGCAAAACAAAATCTAAGTATACATTACACAGAGACGCCCACAACATGCACACACACTCACCCTATGAACACATGTACGCAAATCCTACCCCTATGAGCACCTTCAAAGAACTGAGCCGATAGATCTTGAGATTCACGAAATCACCACTGGCGCCTCGCTGTCCACGGGGACGTCGTCTACCACTGAAAGCATAGCGCCGTTAAATCCTGGAATAAATCCAGAAAAATAAAAGCACATGTGCCAAGTCGAGGACTTAAACCCGGGTGGACAGGTTCAACTACAAGGAACCTAATCAACTGATCCATGATCAATTCGTTTATATACACCTTTAGCTTGATATAAACATGGCAAGAAAAAAAAAGATCAGTGAGCCCTAGTGAACCTACTTGTCTAATCAACTGATCCATGATCAATTCGTTTATATACACCTTTAGCTTGATATAAACATGGCAAGAAAAAAAAAGATCAGTGAGCCTAGTGAACCTACTTGTCTCTAAACTTTACAGCATCCTATATTTTTGTTGACAAGTTTGTATGGATTTTGTTTAAAAACATATATGACAGAAAAAAGGTGAATTCTAGTGAACCTTGTCTCCAAGCTTTAGAGCATCTTTAGTAGTAGTTCTCCAATACCTCCTATATCTCCATAAAATTATCATATTGGGGACAGCTATATGTTTTTTTTCTTGCTACAGCAGTTCCCCAATACATTCCCTTTTTTGGTGGTCACCAATATTTCGCTCATCTCCCCTCAAAGTAAAAGGGAGATACAACTCTACCAATACCATGGGACTATCCCAACTAGCACTTTTCAGCCATATTTTCTCATACACTCCTGTGGGGCCCACCTTTCATATGAGTATTGAGGAGATATATTGGGTACTACTGCAGCATCTCCCCCAATAAATCCAGAAAATGATATTGGGCTACTCTAATAACCATCTTATTGAGGGAGTTGTATTGGGGAACTGCTGGAGATGCTCTTACACCCTATCCTTGTTGACATGTTTGTATAGATTTTGTTAGGTATTTTATTTTAAAATACTACTGCCTTTTAAAAAATATAGTTCATATACATGGAAACATATTCAAAATACTTTGTTTTCATACTCAGACGTGGAGACATACAAACAAACTCGAATCTATATCGATCACAGGTGCATCTGTCTCACTTACCTGTACGTGACTACCCTCCTCGCTGCTCTCTATGCTACAACCCAGGATGAAGACGGCATGTATATGAAAAAAAAACAATTAAGTTATTGCTTAGCAGTTTGATTTCTTTGGTTATTATAGACAGGTTGAATGCAGCTAACTAAACAGGATGACTTGTGCACCAAACTTACATAAACATAACGATATTTTGGTGGTAGAATCCCTCTCTTTGTAGTTCACAATGAATTCAATTCCTTTTCTTAGTATACAAATTTTTCTAGTTTTTGCTCTTTTATTCTATGGAACAAAATCAGTTACAAACTAAACCGGCGGGAGAAAACTAAACCCAACTTAGAAGGTGTGAATGAAGAGAAAACAGAAGCAATACTACACAAAGGAGTTGTAGAGGCGGCTCAAAATAGAAGGCGTCTCTATAAATTGCTTTCTTAGAAGTGGCTCTAGATCCAGCCGCCTCTAAAAAATTATAAATCGGGCAAAAAAAAGCAAAAAATCACATGAGTGAACCATAGGGTTCAAGTTCACAACCTCAGACCTCGCACATACCTTTCCTAACTTCACCCCACAGTCACTTATGACTAAAAGCTCCTTGATTGGCCTCTAGGTCGCACTCTTCTCCCCAACAAAGTACCTGCTCCATTTCAAATTATAAGATGTTTGGCTTTTCCATACGTTTAGACAAAGCATACATCGAAATGTATAGTAAAAGCTACGTATATAGAAAAGCCAAAACATTATATTTAGAATGGAGGGGTTTATACTAATCAAATGCGTGTGGTTCTTAAAAAAATAACAACTGACTGGAACACAGGAGAAAAGACGTTCGGCGCGACTCTCCCGGTCGCGCTCGCTGTTGGAACTGTGCTGCTTGCCGCAGTCGTTGTCGTTGGTGTCTTCCTGTACAGACGAAAGGCCAACCTGAAGCAAAACCCACAAGGTACGCCAATGCTCCTAGCTAATTAAGATCTACATGCCAGCGGTTTATTCGTTAATCTCGGTGCCGTGGGGAGTCCAAAAGGAGAAATCTTTAATTTTGAAAAGGATTTTGTGATTATGTGGCTTTATATAAATAATAATGCCTTTGAACTATTCTTATACTCCACCATTAGAAGAAGGATGTAATTCTCATTTTCGAGGAGTTAAATAATTTAAAGTTCAGCCAAAGTTATATAAAAATATCGATATCAAATTCATTATGAAATATATTATTCATAGTAAATCTAGTTGAAGACATAAATGTTAATACTATTCGCTATAAACTTGGTCAAAGTTAAGATAGTTTAATTTATACAAATATCATATTTTGTGGATGGAAGATGTATATGCTAGTCCATCAATCTAGGCTACAATGTTTAATACCCACAACTAATAAAAATTACTTATATTGGTTTACATGATTTTCTAGCACAACACGCATATGAACACTCTATAGTTAACCTATATCCAGTTGTGTAAACTTAACAACTACTGATCTATATGTCTTTTTTTAATCAAAAACCATAGTTTTTTTTTGGCAGCTCCATATGTATCTTCGACGAGCATTAGTTGAAATGTCAACTTAAGTTACACTGGCTTCTATTGCTGCCCACCATGTCTCTTGACGTTATCAGTCTAGATTGTGATTTTCCATATTTGATCAATAATTAGTTGTTATAGTGTTTTAATCCTTAAGTTAAAACTCTTGTGTTTATTGTATCTTTTATTAACTCTCTTTTTATATTTTATTTAAAGTAAGGATATTATGTTGTAGATTACATTATTAATAATCGACAGCATATATATCATTTCAACCTATACACCCCATTGCTCAAGATCAGTGATATAGTTGAAAGTGAGATCTAGGATAAGGTAATAATGATAACGTCATGAGGATATTAATAATTAAGCCTTATAATCATTATTTATTTTAAATGAATCTCGAAAGCGATAAGTTCATAGTCACCTTTGGTCAGCATTACGTCCCACTCTTCTCAAGACATGAATTTTGTTAGCAAAGAGTTGTATGTGTAGTGGTATTGATTTATTATAAAAATAAGTACTTCGATTATACTCTAAATATACATATAACAAATGACACATTAAAATGTATAAATTTTGTAATAGGAGTGGTTATTTTGAGAATCATTGAGAGGATATTTAAGGTCTTCTTAATAACGATAGTAGTGATAATTCAGATGTAAATTTAAGGAGTTACTTGGATTATCTTTCAAAATGGTAAGTGGGCAATTAGATACAAATAAGGGAATTACTTTATATTATGATTCATAATAGCATAGGCACATATGTTCACTCTCATTACTTCAAAAAGATAGCGTGCAGTGCCACACTGCCCCTAGACTCCATGACACATCTCCTTTTTTTGCACCATTGTCTAAAGCACTATGCACAAGCCCAAGATCTCCTGTCAAGACACCACTGAAATCTTGACTGCACCATGACGTCACCTAGAGTACCCCAGAGTCTTTGGCCCAATGCCCAAGTGGCAACTCCACAATACCGAGTTTCACTGCCAACGAAGTAAACATCACAATTGCTTGCCTCACATGCATGGCTGCGATCAGTGCCGGCACAACATCTTTTCCACTTGCGCCTTCTTCCAACAATGTCCTCATGGAAGTATCCCTAGCCTTGTCTTGCCAACCTTCATCTTCTTATCTTGTCCCACATCGCATCATTCACTGCCAAGTAGGGGCAACCACTGCATCCTACTGCAACCAACCTAGACAACACTTGTGTGATACCCTAGCGCCCTAGTGGCTACCACATCGACTGTGAACTCGGCTTCCAAAGAACCACCACCAAATGCATCGCCTTTTGCAATTGTTAGGATTCACACTCATCGCAGCTCTACTAGTCACCTAACACTCCTTTCTGCTAGAACTCATCACTAAAAGCCCTCCCGATTTCCCCGTACACAATCATAGCGACCTTCTGCTCGTAGAGCATGCAATCACCATTATTGTACATCTACATGTCATCAAGCTTGACCTTAAGTAGTGGACCTCCTTCTACGCAAGTCACCATCAAGCAACTCTCCCTGCAACCACCACCATAGCATACCTAAAGTTTTAGTAAATTTTCAGTAAGGCTCCAACGCCTCCTATTTCCTAAAAAACTTACACCTTGACTGTGAGGACACATAGTCATGCATTGCCGCCTCCAACCCTTCTGTAACGGACAATGACAACTAGGAGCGTGAACTAGGATTTCTAAAAACTAAACTAAACTTGACCTCTATTCCTAATTACGAAAACCTATGCAATATCTATCTATGTGGATCTAGGTTTTGCTAAGTGTTGCTATCTCTACCTTAAAAGAGTTATGCAAACTAGATTTTAATCCTATATACTAGCTAAGCATGCTAAACTTTGAAATTTAAGCACACAACCTAGGTACATACTAAAAATGCAGAAGCTTAAAGGATAGAGAATGGAAACTCCCATTGATGACTTTTTACAAAGGTATCGAGAAGCTCAAGCTTCCCCTAGTCTTCATTGGAGCCCTCGCAAGGCCAAGTTCCCAGTCGGGTAACTCATGGAGGCCCGGCGCCCTTCCCCAAGAGCATGTGGGTCTCCGCTAGGCCTTCTCCCAGACCGCTCCCCATGGTCTTTACTATCGTATTTTCGCTAAAACATCGCGGGCACATGTTCCCTTTCATACACGCTCAGCGGCCGCTCCACACGACGGAGCGTCTCGCTTGATTACAAACCCCTTGTGTACAAGTAATGGTATGCACAAGCACTAGGTGACAAGAGGTATGCAGACCTCACAAAACACTAAGCCTAAGCCTAGAGCAAAGCACTAATGTAGTAATGTAACTAGCCTAAGCACTTACAAATGACTATGCTAATCACCCTAATCTTTCCTTGAGCAATTGAGGTGCTAAAGAAATTGGAATGGTGTCTCAACACCCATCTATCTTCAGCACATTCTAACACACTTCAAAGGGTTGTCCAAGGCAGTATTTATAGCCCAAAGGGACAAACTAGCTATTGGGCTTGATCTCCAACTTCTACAAGAGTACCAGAAATTCTGGTGATCCCACTAGAGAATGTCGATGCCTTGCCACATCAGTTAGCTGTTGAAAACTAGCCATTGGATCAGCCGGCCGTTTGGAGTCTTTTCTCTGATGACACTTCTTCAGTGCACACCGAAAGATTCTGTTGACTCCAAATCTTCACTGCAAGGCCTTGGGTGAGTGACCTATTCTCAAGTGGTCCTCACCAACTAGTCACCAGACAGTTCCAGTGATACATTTTCCTTTCTACAGAACTATCTGTGCAACGCATTATTCTCTGGTCGTCCATGGCTTCCACCACCGGAGTTTCTAGTGGGTCCTCATACCGTGCACAAAACCACACTGGACGCCTATTCTCCAGCGCCCTTGTGTGGGGCAAACACCGGAAAATTTTGATGCCCTCAAAAGAGCAGGTTTGACTTGTCTTCATGTCCTCATGTCCGAACTTCTTCCACTTGGTGACTTGGACTTCTTGCATGTCTTGTAGGCCTTCAACAGCAACGCTAATGTCTTGCTTGAGGTGTTGATTAATTCGATCTTCATGTTGCCTAAGTCTAAGCCAACCTTGCATTCATTGATCTTAATCTTGTATACTAGCTAACATTATTAGTCTAATGATCACGTGTCAATCAACCACCAAAATCAACTTGCATTTTCCTTACACCACCTTCACACAAGCCCGTAGTGGCAACTTAGCTACCTCGTCAAGATTGATAGGTCTCCTTTCATTAGCCTATGCTGCTAGCCTCCACCATGCGAGCACCATAGAATCCACCATAGAAGCACATCTCCATGCCATGGCGCAAAAATTCTACCAGATCTAGATGACGATCACAGATTTGAGTGGTTTGTGCCTCGTGTAGACCTCGCTAGGGGAGACAGATCTCGGCCACCGCCATCCATGCCTTTTGTTAGGCTTTCGCGTGAAGATACAACAGTTGCAGAGCCGAGCAAGAGTGAGGATAGGGCTGCGCAGTGTCGAGATTAGTCGTCACCCGAGAGCGACATAGTTGCCAAATGTACATAATAGCTAGCCTTGGAATATTAACTATGGGCCATTTTAAAAAAACATACATTTGCACTTGGCCTTTTATTTTCATGTTCTTACTTATGAGCAAGGAGCATCTCCAGCAGATTGAGAAAACTCAACCCCCTATATCTATTCAAACGGAATTGAGAAAAAGTAGGATTCCATGTTAAGAAAGGTGGTATGAAGCAGGAGGCTAGGAAAGCATTATCGCCTTACATCCACTAACATGTGGGACCATCTATAAGTGGGTAAATATTTTTCTCTTTCTTCTCCCTCTCACCTCTTGGTGCACACGCTACCCCCCTCCCCCTTCCCTCACCCCTCACGCTCTTTCTCCCATCTTCAACGATTGTAGCCTTGGCAGCACAATGGCTTGGTGGTCTGCGCACAACCTTTGCGACATAGGTGAGTAAACCGATTGGAAAGGCAGAGAAAGGAAGCATATGGCCGGGTGGTACCCTTTCTTTTGTGGATTGGGAGTTGTTTTTCTCAATTGGGCAAATATTTTAAGGGGTCTTTTTCTCAATCTACTAGACCGTGTTTCTATTCCATGCATCCCTTATATGATAGATTTTAGGGAAAACAATATTTCATTTCTCAATTTGATGGGCGTGCTCTGACTAGATTCCACTTAATAATAATGTCAGTCTCTCACCAGAATTGAACTATATTAAGTTCATCTTTTCCTTATGGATATGTGTTGTTTCTTTTGTGTGACAGACAACAGTAGTAGCAAAGAAGAGGACATTGGATATTTTAGTCGGAGCAACTTAATCTAGTTGTGATAAGAGCTGCAACAAACAATTTCTCGGAGGAAAACAAACTTGGAGAGGGAGGTTTTGGAGAAGTGTTCAGGTACATTTTCCTCTCTATATATATCACATAATGTGTGTTACAAAATACTTGGTACTTTCAGTCATGATGCACTATTATCGGAATTGGCAATATGCATACTGTGTAGTACTAGAGTGTCGGGTTGTCACGTTACCTAAAATGCACAATGAAAATATATGAATGATTTGTCGAAAATGGTAGAACGGGCTCTTTGCTTTGTGCAGGGTACATTACAGGACGGGGAAGAGATTGCTGTGAAGAGGCTTTCACAGAACTCCTCACAGGGTTTCCACGAGCTTAAGAATGAACTCGTGCTGGCTGCCAAGCTCAAGCACAGGAACCTGGTGCAGCTCCTGGGGGTGTGCCTGCAAGAAGAGAAGCTGCTCATCTATGAGTACATGCCCAACAGAAGCTTAGATACCTTCCTTCTTGGTATACATCAAACTACTGTTCAAATTCAAATAAGAGAACTCACATAGATTATTCATCCTCTAATTTTATTCTCTTGTTGGGAACATGCAGATCCAGTGAGACGGCAGCAGCTGGATTGGAGCAAGAGATTTGCCATCATCTGCGGTATTGCACGGGGACTTCTCTACCTCCACGAGGAGTCCCCGCTGAAGGTCATCCCAGAGATCTGAAGCCAAGCAATGTGTTGCTTGATGCGGATATGAACCCTAAAATTTCAGACTTTGGCATCGCTAGAGCTTTCCACGGAGACAGTCTAGGGATATAACAAGACGACCTGTCGGAACCCTGTAAGTACCAACAGCCAAGCAATGCCAGATCTTTTAGAGTATTAGGGCAAGCCCAGGTCTTGTTGACTATGAGCAATGTGCCAATCCATATAATTAATTCTTAGTTACTGATCTTGATAGCACGTTGTTGATGCATGTAGCGGGTACATGGCTCCAGAGTATGCCTACTGGGGGCATGTCTCCTCCAAGTCGAATCTCCAAGTCAGACAGTTCAGCTTTGGTGTTATAGTCCTGGAGATGGTGACCGGCGGAAGGAACTACAGCGCATACGACTCTGAAATAGACTCCGTGTCTGTGCTGAGCCACGTAGGCGCACGATGTTGCTAAGAATGATTTTTCCCGTGTCCCATGTATCACATGCATACTCGTATATGAAATCATTGGTCTGTGCAGGTCTGGGACAAGTGGAGAACAGGTTCGACAGCAGATGTGGTGACCCGTTGCTGCCGAATCGGGGTACCCAGAAAGCGAGGTTCTCAACTGCATTGAGGTCGGGCTCCTATGTGTCCAGGAGAATCCGGCGGATCGGCCGGATGCCTCCACAGTGGAGCTTATGCTCAGCAATCCAACCTCCGCTTCCGATGACAGGCGAGCCCCGTCCAGGCCAGCCTTCGCCTTCAGCTCCGGCTTCACTGCTGCTGCCTCAGATGGCCCAGAGCCGGTTCTTGGATTCTGACAGTGTGCTGATTAGCGATCAGCAGCGGTCAATGGCCGCAGTTTCCGAGAATGAGATGTCCATATCAGAGCTTCAGCCGAGGTAGAGACGTGCAAAACAGGGTGTAGTCTAGAGCACAAGACGCAAGCTGAGCTCAGTTCAGCCTATAATTAATCTCATGGATGTTAAGTAATAAGTACTAGTAGTATGTACCAAAGTTTACTTCAAAGACATGGCCAAACGTAACCATACTATGGCAAAGAGAAAAAAAAAAGAGAAATTCTGGTACCCGTGAGACTATCTGTGCCAAATACACATGTATATCAAAGCAAGCGTCCATTTCATTTGATCCAGTAGCTTTACGTTGTCAACCATCACTCCACGATGAGTTTCAACGCCTCTTCTCTATATTGATAAAATCGTCAAGAATAAAGGAATGCAACCTAGCATATCTCACAACTAAAAGACCCAGATATCATCGTCTATCTAGCAGGAAAATGGAGCGCCAACCACACCCCTCTATATGATTTTTTCACACCCACTATTTTTTTTTCACCACCATTTTTTTCTTTCCACACACCATCCCTCCACCTAGCCAGTTTTATTTCACCAGTCTTTCGTTCAGCCATCTCTATCAACCCTACTCCTCATGTCACTTTCCTCCCCCGAAGATAGGTCCGGCTTGAGGCCATTGAGACAAGGGGCGTGCGATGGCCGCTTCGTCGCGTAGACCGAGAGAATGAGGGTGTTGTGAGGGAAGATGAGAGATGTGGTGTGGATGGTGAGAACGAGAGTTTATGGGTTGGTTTTGAAGAGATATACTATATACTTGATGCTATTTGCATGGCCTAGCGCGCTAAGGACACAAACTACAACCAAACTACTAGGATCACTGGATCCCTTATTTTTGCTTTCCGCTAAAGCTCATTGGTGTTGACCATGGCCCGTACACGTCTAATGGTGTGCAGATTTCTAGACTTGCAGTGGTGTTGAGGATAGTACTTGGTTTATCCACACTCAAGGATGCCTTATGATTAGGAAATCAGTGTTTTTTTTATTTATCGCCAAGGGGTATCCAATCTTTTGTAAAAAGAACCTTATTATGCAGTATGATGATGTATGACAATGTAATTAGTTGAAAATTGGATGCAACCGAGATATCCCGGGACTATCACAAATAGACAAAAGAGTCAATTTTATATTTTGAAAATTCCAGCTTGTTTCACCATTAATCATGTGGGTTTGCAAGAAATGTTTTCACATCTTAAAATATGATCAACTGAAAATGCTTACCGCACGTAGTAGACATGAGGTTGGCATTTTGAGCATTTCATAAACACATGTTACACTAGCTGAGTAGGATGGTCCTCACACTTGCTATACTTCAACAAAATCGAAGATATATAGGTAATCAGATGTAGAAGCTTATGATAAGTTTCCTTAGGATTTCCATGAGAACCAGACAAGTGCTTTCCCTGTTGATGCCCGCATGGTAGATGCAGTGACCAAGAGATTAATAGTCATTTCCTTATAGTTGTGTTAATATCAATCTTAGTTAGCGCAATGTAAAAGTTAAAGATGAAAAGTATGCCATGTATTTCAAACTTTGGCTATCAGAGCCACAAATTAATAGAATCAGGTGGGGGATTCTCCACCCCCCGTTCGACTTATCACAAAATATATATATATATATAGTTGTGTTAAAGGTTTCTGGGCTTCATGTAATGATATGTAACAAACACAATTTTTTATATTTTCCATATTTGTGCCTATATGTGTAATATGGATATTTTGGGCACACATATAGTTAGTGCTTGGTTTATTCTTAAAACCAGGTGTGACAAAACTGACAATGGTTGCATATTCTTTAGTAATACTTGATATGATTGGCTCAAGGTTACCAAACTATTTTGTCGATTTGGATAAATTAAGAGCACTTGAAAAAACATAAGCACACGTATCTTTTTTTAGGAACTTGGGAGGGGAAGAGCCCCTACCCTAAATTAATTTGAAATGCAAGTGGTACATATGCAAATCCAAGGTGGCAAAGAAAGAGAAGGAGAACAATAGATAAAGAGAGGAAAATAGGAAGAAGAAAAGAACTCAAAACTAGAGAAATGAAAGTAGAAAAAAAGAAGGAACAAGGTTGAATATTCAGCTCTTTGTCTATTATTTGTCGTATCAACCTGTTGTCTCTCTGATCTTCAGCTCTTTGTTCCTCTTTGATTGTTGACATGAGAGTGTAAAATTATTAAAGACTTTTCTATTTTTTGCCTGCCAAATATTCCAGACGACTGCTATGAACCGACATACCTGGTTAGTTAGTTTATTGTTTTTATAATAAATATGCAGTAGAGCGCTAGGATATGTTCTAAAGATCAAAGTTGACTCCTCCCTCTCTTGGTCTACCGTTATACTAGAAGCAATGATCTTACAATAACCCGAGCTAAATCTACCTCTTGCCACCACAGGATTTCAATCGTCTCTGGCGTGGGCCATGTTCTAGCAATCCAGCTCATGTCTATTCTAGTAATATTAAAGAGAAAATTCCCTATTTAGCATCGGAATATGACATGGTTCCTTATTTAGCACCGAAAGGTAAAATCTTCTCATATAGCATTGAGTTTATTTTTGGTTCCCTATATAGCACTGCCGTTAGATTTGGCCTCTAACACGTCAACTATGAGTGGAAAAGACCATGTTACCCCTGTTTTTATGTGCAGCCACATCGCTGTGTTAACAGTTAAATTTTCTTGCACAAATTTTTTTGACTATATCATTTTATTACAAAATTAAACATTTTTTGACAATACAATTTTTTGGACCATGAATATTTTTTGGTAGTATAATTTTTTGCGCAGATTATTTACGACAATTCTTAATGTATGCTTGTACAGTAAAAATGATTATTGTCCACAAATTGTACAACCATAAATAATATGTGCAAAAAATGTACTGCCAAAAAAATTTTCTGGTCCAAAAAGTTGTATTTCAAAAAAAAACTATGTAATAAAATATCATTGTTAACATGTTGATGGTGCTATAGATGAAACAGGGTAAAATGGTCTTTCCCCTCATAGTTGACGGTGTAGAGGCACATCTAACGACAGTGCTATATAGGGAACCAAAAATAAACCGATGCTGTATTGAGAAGATTTTATCTTTCGGTGCTAAAGAGGATCATGTCATATTCCGATGCTAAATAGGGAATTTTCTCATATCTAAATGAAGCGTAGAGCCATAGACAGGATAAGGTTTGTACGGTTCAAGGCAATATAAGGTTTGCGCGGCTATATATGTGTTTGACCGGCATGCACCATCACAGTTGGCTACAACACCTTACTGTATGTTCAGAACTTAGGCCACGGTTGGTACCCGCTTCTCCCGTAGTTATATGATCTATTTGAAACTACTATTTGTGCTAATTAGGTGTTTTCAAACAGTTGTAAAAGTGAACTCCCTAAAATTCTACCCTCATAGAGGATGGGTGCTAGATGGACCAGAAAATAGCAGCTTCATTTGCACCAATGGGCCTAAGCACGCACGGAGATCAAATTGCCTCAGGTTGGTGTGTGGAGGGACACGGCACATCCGATGCATCGGGGAGGGCACGTGGGCGTGAAGGGTGGGCCTTTGGGCATGGGGTTTTGCTCAGATGAAGAAAGAGATGCGTCAGGAGATGTGTGGGGAAGAAAGAGAGGCTATGGAGATGACAAAAAGATAAAGGATGAAAAGATTATTTTTATCTACTATGAGAACCGATTTATCTAAACAGCTTCAGCTAAAGAAAAAAACTGCTCTATCAGTGAAGTGAAGCGAACGTATATCAAAAAGAGCCTTGGTTAGCGTTATGGTTGCCCAGCATGCATGCTCCGTTACAATTTAGGAGCTGTTTGGTTCCGTCGATGGTAACGTAAACAAATCATGGGGGACTTGAGGGGGGATCGTTGGTCCCTTGATTTGTTTGGTAGCATGCAGTAAAGGTATTGGATACCATTACTGTGTTTGGTTCTGTCACCGGTAACGTGAACACTGCACTGCACTGCACTGGTTTTGCTCCAAATTGAATACTGGGCTGATAGCTAATCTAACAGGCCATTCAATTGAGTAATTAATTGATGTCAAGCTACACAAATATATTAATGTATTCTGACAGAAACATGACTAGATCATCAAAGAAAATTAGTCCACTCATTAGAAGTTGACACAGGTGATAAATTCTGGTTCACTAACTTCTCCTTCAGTAATTTCCATTGAAGGTACCACTGTTTCATCCTCATCTTCCATTGGATCTCTTGACATATTTTGCAAATCAAATTTGCAAAAGGCACAAGCCATATTATTTC
>CM039611.1:5150337-5180161 GCA_022457205.1 Saccharum spontaneum
ACTATAGTTATCAGCTTATGGCTCTAAGTCTAGACCGACCCCGGCGATGATTTTTTCTAGATTCGCCACTGCCATCCTCGCAGGTCGAGGCCCTTGCCCCTGCCGCCGGTGGGATTTGGTGCATCGTAACCGGGGAAGCCCGACGCGTGAAGGATATAAAGGGTCGGGCAATTGAATGCTGGAGCAATTTGGGGGCGAGATTTCAGAGGCTGTAAAATCAATTTTCAGGAAGTAATTTAGTGTATGCGTTAGCAGCGGTCTGCCTACTACTGATGGGGTCAACGCCGGAGTCGGGCGGCGCTCCGCCGGCGCGCTTCATATTAATTTAGAGCACAGGTTCCTAAATAGCATTTATATATATATATATATATATACACACGCACGCTATTCTACACCCTAGGTGTAGAATACTATTCTACACCAAGCTATTATACTGAACAAAATTCAGTACTGTTCAGTAGTCGCGTTTCAGTATTATTCAGTATTTTGTGGTACTGTGCGTAGTACTGACTAATACTGAACACGGTTCAGTAGTACTCAGTATTTTTTTAAGGTCAGTTTTGGCTTGTAGTGTAGAATAGCGCTGCCGTGTATATCTCTACTACTAAAAAAAAAATATAGAAGAGCATCCTTCACCGGACGAGCGAAAAACACAGCACGCTCCTTCGCTCGCTCCGTCTCCGTAAAATCTCTTCAGAGAATCCATCTAGAAGGCCCGTGCGATCCCCGCCCGCCTTCACCGCGCCATCCCCGCGCGATAGAAAAGGAAATCGCCGACCCTGCGATCCCCGCCCGCTTTCACCGTGCTTCCCCCGCGCGTCATCCTCATCCACCGCCCCCGTCATCACCGTCGTGTGCGGTCGTCGCCGTCATCGCCCTGGCTTTGACGTCCTCCATCTTCCTCACCAGCCGATCCCCCGTCTCCTGCTCGCGCCTCCTCGTCCTCGCACCGCCGACGCGCCGGCTCCCGGAGTTGTTGCGCCGCCCCGACGTTCCAGCCGATCCTCCGTCTCCTGCTCGCGCCTCCTCGTCCTCGCTACGGTGGTGGTGGACCAGCAAGAGGATTCGTACCAGGAGGTCGGGGTATGGCACGGTGAAGGACCTGACACCGGAGCCCTCAACTCGCCGACGCGGAGGCCGCCGCCGCTCTTTGCCACGCCGACCCGAACACCCACCAACAGCCATGGCCAGTACCACCCTCGCCGCGCCGAACGGATCTACCGCGGCCGTGCCTCCTACTCTGCCCGCCGAAGGCCGCGGTCAAGGCAGCTCCGCGCACGTGCTGGAAGCCCACGCCTTCATCGCCGACCTGCACCGACCCGACGAGCCCTCGCCTCGCCGACACCAAGGCCGCCGCTGGCGCCCTTCGCCACGCCGACCCCAACACCGACCAGCAGCCGTGGCCAGGACCACCGATTTCAAATAGGTAACAAATACGTGTTCTAGGTGAAGAAGCAAGCCAGCACTGGAGGTAGTCAGTGTGGTTGAGCCATTTGCGCATCTGAATTTACTTTGCATCATGATAGGTGAAGATTAAATTTTCTAGGATCGAAAAACTTATAACTGTCATAACACATCTGCTGTATGTACATGGGCCTTACAGGATTTGTTTCATGGTGTGCACTTTGCAGATCAGAGGAAGTAAGGAAGCACCAGAATGCGCTTCGGTCTATTTTGTCTCATGGTGTGCACTGTCGTAGTGTGAAGCATGGTTGTCACTTCTAGGTGATGAATGCCGATTTTTTTATCATGTGTGATGATTGCTGATTTTTTTATTTGATCCTTGATCAGACTGAAAAATTAATGGGCAGTAAATTCAGAGGTTCATGTGACTAATGTTTGCATTGGATTCATATTTAGAGATTCCTCATGTTCAGAGACTCGGAGATTCAGAGAATTGTGTCATTGCCTTGGAGTCACATGAAAACACGTTAACCACTATGAATTATGTCATTGCCAAAAAGAAAAAAATGAGCGAGGTGAATTAGTCTTAAACTAAAAACATTTTTTGGCCATAAGTTCCTTTGTTTCAGTTTGATATAGTTGTGTTAATTACCGTTAACTTTTCTTTTAGGTAATGCAAACTAATTTACTCATGCAGGTCTCTGGCAATCAGGTCAGTTGTTCACTGATCTGGTTCTCGATCGCTCACCTTTCAGTTTATGTAACCATAACTTTCTAGGTAAGCAGCCCAAAACCCAAATACTTTGTCCTTTTTTTAATCTTGTCATAGTCTATTTGGATGCAGGACCACCCAATTTTTTTCATCTCACACCATCATTTATTAGTACCAATTAAGTGATTAAGTTGGCAAAAAAATAGACATATATTATTACTAAAATAAGTTCTTTTCCTCCCTGTGCAATACTGCTATTACAAGGAGCATAGGGCCAAAATTTAAAGGAAAGATAGTTTAGGGAAAGAATGACCGAATTAACTTAGCATCCCTCCTCCTCATTTTGACGCCTTCCTTCAGGTCAGCTATGACCTTCCCATCCACATTGTTAGCAGCAGCAAGCCTTTAGCTGTCCGTTGGCCGCTATAGCAGCACCCCGCTTGCCGACGACGACAGAAGGACGCTGCTTGCCGCACTGTAGGAATGAGTTCTCTAGCCTCTATCGGTACATTTTCAAGGCCGGCCAATTTCATTGTCTCTGTTATTTTTCTAGCAGTTTGCCTATGCATCATCGTTCTGTTCAGGCTTCCCATCTAAATAATTGGGGGCAGTTCTGGTTTGAATTTTGGGGCAATGTGTGATACGTTTTAGGTTTACAGGCAATGCAGTTAATTTCTTCAGAGAATCCATCTAGAAGGAACTATAAGGTATCTTCTCTGTCAGCAAATTGCAGCATCACCTTTTTTGTATACGAGGGTATCTTTGTGAAGGCAATGCGTAGCACTTAGATCTCTGAACTTATGTTAGTAAGAGCAGAACATGAGCTCTGAATCGTTGTCAACCTGAACTATGAGTTGGGTGAATCGTTGCTTGCTAACCAATATTCTCAAGACTGAAACTAAATTCACATGTTGTCATATATTTGATAGCGATTTGCTAACCCCTGAAAATGATATGGATCAACATGTATTTGATAATTTTAATTCGTTCTGTCCATTCCTGTATTTGAAAAATGCAACATTCAGTTACCTTTTGCATACTTAATTGTTCTGAGAATAATCGTGTAGATAGAAATGCGTCACCAACTTTCTGACTGAAATCTTCATGAATACATGCCTAGCTACTTACACCATTGCACTACTTAAACCAAACTCAGATGTTATAATATCTAAATTTGCCTAAAATGCAAGTGCATCAGTGCTATCTGTTTCTATTTTCTTGGAGTCTGAAACCACAAGTTTTTCTCATGCAATTAGTACTAAATTTGCCTAAAATGCAAGTGCATCAATGCTATTTGTTTCTATTTTTTTGGCATCAGAAACCACAAGTTTTTCTTGTGCAATTAGTACTCTAATTAGTACCTTGGTATTCATCCTTAACTCGTTTGTATGATACAGGATAGCAGTGAAAGGTAGAAGTGACAGTGACAAATTAGAAGCTCAGAACTATAAGGATGTTGCTGTTTGTTCAGTTTTGCTAAAAAACAATCATATGATGCTATGATCTCTGAACCCATATTAGTAAGAGCATACATGAACTCTGCATCATGTATTGGATTTGACAACCTGAACTCAAGGCTGAAACTAAATTCTAAGGCTGTCATATATTTGATAGGGATTTGCTAACCCCCTGAAACTGATATGGATCAACATGCGTTCGATAATGTCAGGTCATGACGAGTGAACTTTATTTCCTATGTTAGTTCGTTCTTTCCATTCCTGTAAAAAGATAAATCATGCACACTGATAGGAAAACTAGGACACAAGAAACATACAATTTCTTCGTACCTGAAGCTACTCTCTGATTATCTCTCAGATAGATGGAAGCATGATGTTGTCACCTCTTTCATCTTGATAAATATTTTAATTGGACTAGGGAAATCAATCCCTCCTGATTTTCTGAGGAGTTAACTAGCAGCGAGTTGTGTCCTTCTCATAATGTACTCTTTATGCAAGAACAAAAAAACATGTTACCTACTGATTTTTCTTTATGCAAAATAAAAGGACATTCTTGTTTGGTTGTTGTGCTGCAGGGAGAAGTTACTTTGGGAACACTGACTACAACCACTGGGGTGAAGCTTAGTTAACTTTTTTGTGTTTAGGTCAGATGCAAATCAATTCCTCCTCACTTTTATTTTTTTATTTTTAGTGTTCCCCTACGTGTCTTCCTCAAGGATACAACCATCTAGCATTGATATGTAGTCTGATAATTGTTATATCATATTCAATGGTCTCACTTATCTTTGAAGACTGGAGCAGTATTCCAACAGATGACGTACCCAGCACGTGTTTGTCCAATTTAAGCTTTGGTGACAAAAATTGCTACTTCGTTGCTAGCATGAAAAAACAGTATTACAAATTTCCTTGTTGTTTATTTTTTCATTCAGATTGTACAATATGTTTCCTTCAGTGCCTTGCTAGAATTCTTGGCAAGTTTAATTCCTTGTTCAACATGTTGCCTACTAAACTGGTTGTAATCAAAGTCGGGAAGAATGCCCAAATGTGTGATAAGTAGAAATATGATCCAATTAACCTCTCCTAGGGCTAAAACATGTTCTGTCCATCAGCCCGTCACTGTCGTTTGCTCTTGCTGTTCAGTGTCATCTTTCTACAGTTGTGCTTTCGATCTGAATTTTCATTTCACCTAAGTAGAAATATGATCTCTAGGATACTTTGCATCGGTTCATATTATTCAGATTATGTGCTGCTACGAGTATATGTGTTCCCGTAGAAATATCGATGCCTATTTTTCAGAATATCAATGGTACTTTAACTTTAAAAATTAATAAACAATTTATATGCAGGATACTTCTAACTACAGCTTCAGCCATCTGCATGCTTCAGCTACAAGAAGTCACATGCCACATGTAGAGAGATTAGATTCTCTTGGTCAAACTATGGAGAGATTAGATTCTTAATTGTACAATAGATTGTAAAACATGTATTGTGAAACACAAACTTGATTATCTTTCCGTAGCTCTTGATTCCTAAAGAAGTGCAAGCTTATCTTTAGCGTATCATAGGCATGAAGTGATGCGACAATTGAAGTTGATGTTTCAGTTTTGCATTCAAATTTAGAGCTATGCAACAATTGAAGTTTATGTTTCACTTTTGCATTCGAATTTAGAGTGATATTTTACCTATCTATCTTTCATGAAGACTTAAGTAATATTGATTTGAACATCATGATTGTGATATATATTTTAGATAACAGTATAACACACCTTCATATATGTATTATCTTGGTATTATGTGTTCCCGTAGCAACGTACGGGCATTTACCTAGTGTATATATATATATATATATATATATATATATATATATATATATATATATATATATAGGGAGAGTATACTCTCGCTCTCAAAATCTGGAAAATAGCCCAGCCCGACTTGGCCCGTCGATGTGGGCCGAAAAAATGACGCAGCATACTTTCTTGGTTCAATCCAAACCTAGTTTGACCCGTGTTTGATCATGTCTAATCCAAGTGGAGAAGTCTATTTGGACGCCGCCTATGCATGCCGCATCGAAGCCGCGGCGACACCAGAAGTCCGGCGAACAAAATAGCTCGCCATAGTTTTGGCACGATTTGGCCTAGAAAATGACGAAACCAACACATGCAAAACTGCGGCGTGAGAGTTGTGGCGGACGGTGACGCAGTTTGGTAACAAACCAAACACGGCCGTGCAAGGTCGGGTAGACAACACAGAAATTTTGCAGCAAATCAAGAGAGAATTATTGGGAAGAGGCTTTCACGGCAACCGTAAAAGCCGCTCGTTATCCTCCGAGCCACTCGGGATCCTCCTCTAGTCCTCTTCCTGCTCTCGCGTCAACGTCCCAGTCAAACATCCATCGAAGACCTGTCCCATTACCGCGGTGACCACCGCCATGCCGTCGTCGCTTGCCGGCCGCCTGGCGGTACCGGCGGTCGCGTTGCTGTTCGCCTTCGCCTCGTCCGCCTCGGCCGCCAACTTCACCTGCGCCACGCTGGGTAAAACCTGCAATTCCGCCATCGCCTACGCGGTCCCCAACGCCACCACCTACGCTGAGCTCGTCGTCCGCTTCAACACGACGACCACGCTCGCCGATTTGCTCGGAGCCAACGGCCTCCCGCCCACCACCGCGGCCAGCACGCCCATCTCCGCTAAGACCGTCATCCGCGTCCCCTTCCGCTGCCGCTGCGGGAGCAACGGCGTAGGCGAGTCGGTGGGCGGCCCCATCTACGTGGTGTACCCGCAGGACGGGGTGGACCACATCGCGCGGGATGTGTTCGACGCCTTCGTCACCTACCAGGAGATCGCCACCGCCAACAACATCCCCGACGTTAACCTCATCCAGGTCTGGCAGAAACTGAAGATCCCGCTGCCCTGCACCTGCGACCAGGTGGACGGCGCCGACGTGGTGCACCTCGCGTACAGCGTCGCTAAGGGGGACGACCCCGCTGGCATCGCCGCCAAGTTCGGGGTGACCGAGAACACGCTGCTGAGTGTGAATAAGATCACCGACCCCAAGAGCCTCATGCAGGGGCAGATTCTAGATGTCCCGCTCCCTGTAAGTGGTAAGTGCTGCCTTCTTCGATCTAAATCTTACACATATCACCAGACAAGCAGCTCACAAGTGTTCTTCCTTCAATATATATAAAAGTACGAACTTATCAAACTCTAATCTATATATGTTTTACTCTTAGTGCCTCTTCATCAAATTTTGACTAATTATAGTCAACCAAATATTCAAGCGAACATGGTCATTATTAGCTAAGAATGAAATTTTGACCGGTCAAAACAAATAAATCCCGATCTAAAATTATTGAAATTCACCCATTTCAATCGGATACGAATGTTTTTGCCATTCCTGGGTCGAGCTTTTCACTATAAACAAAAAATCATGATGCCAGATGCCTTGGTAATTAAGCTGCGCAGCCGCATGGGGTTCACTCGTACCGTTAAAATTACCCCAATTTGATTCTTTAAAAATAATCCCCCCATTTGGAAGGGCATGATTGGTTTCTCGGATTCAGCCCATCTTAGCTCTGTGGTTGCAGCATGCCAGTGTTTGGATGGCTGGGCTGAGTCTTGGGCCAGGCTCTACTCATGAAAAAGCCATCCTCTGGCCTGGCTGCGTAGAAACAGATTTGAGATCCGTTTTTCTAGAGGTTAATTGGAACCCTACCATTACAACTTTCACGGATTGAAACCTACCATTACTATTCATCATATTGAAATGGTGCCATTATAATTATTTGTGCATTTAAGATACACCACTCTATAGGCTCTGGATACCAATTAGGCCCACGCGCAGTCGTTTGTATTTTCGTATGTCCCAAAATACCCCTGCTACAGCTCCTCTCTCCATCTCAATGACATGTGGGGCCTATGCATCTCAGGCGATGCAGGCGGATAGGCACTGGACCGCCAATGTCACCTTCTTCCCTCTTTCGAACTTCTTCGCGTCTTGTCCGCCGCCATCGCCAACAGTGGCCCGCGCAGAGGCGGCACAGCTCGGGCTCGAGGGCACCTCAATGGAGCTCGACCTCACCGTCGCCAGCATGGGCGCGGCCTGCCACGTGGTGCTCCGAGGCAGTGTGCCATGCCCGAGGCCCGAGCGACCCGCTCGACTCCGTGGACGACCTTTCTGGGTCTCCGTCGAGCGCGCCACCCGCGTGAACGACGGCTTGGAGCACGCTCGTGGTCACTGGCAGCTGCCGTGCTCCTGGGCCCTGGATGAGTCCGCCACTGGCGGCGGCGACGCCAACACCGCCCCATGGAAGCAGAAGCGCCCCTGCTTCTCCGTGCAGCTAAATAGCGTCATGGAGCTTGCCGAAGCACTGTTGAAGGCGATGGACCTCGCCACGGAGACCGACGACGCACGCATCAAGTGAGGTCTCCGGTCTCCCAAATTGGCAAGAATCAATCGTTCGATCCGTCACTCGGTCGCTTGCTTGAGTTTCATTCCTTTTTCTTTTTTTTTCTTGAATATGCAAAAAAAAATTGCACATCTTTGTAATTAAGATAGAAGAGTTTAACCATACAACCAACACACTTGTGACAAGCACCTAGAAGGTCTACAAGATTACGGACAAAGGATGGACTGTCCTACCATACATATTCAGGTTTTTGTATTACATAAGTGGTAGACAACCGAGATTTGGATGATGAAGCAACCTAAGAGGTTGGCTTTTGTCTTCGCTGCTTCCTGTGCGACCTAGTTATGATGTCTGAAAAGAGCACGCCCAGTGCTTCAACGTTGGAAGTGTTCAACCTAGCATCGAAGAGCCCCTCATAGGCCTTCGCACTACTACTAAAATCTTTTCCGAGGCGATCGTTTTTTATTTTCCGAGGCTGGCAAGGGCAACCGCCGCGGTTGAGAGGTCACTGTTAATGGTGGCTTAACCGCGGCGGTTGCCTGGGCCCGCCACGGTTAACCGATTAACCGCGGCGGGCGCCTAGCAAATGCCTGTCACGGTTAATGCATTAAAAAACAAAAAAACCCAAAGCCCACTGGCGAGCCCGTTCCCGAGCCCACCGGTGAGCCCAATCCCAGACCCAGTCTCCGCGCGCCGCTGCCGCAGATCCGGCCAGCCCCCGCGTGCCTGGCCGAAGGAGAGGGAGGAGGGGGCCTGGCCGCCGCAAATCCGGTCGGCCCCCGCGTGCCTGGCCGGAGGAGAGGGAGGAGGGGACCTGGCCGCCGCCGGATCTGGACTCCGGCTGGTTCCACTGCGCGAGCTAGGGTGGGGGAGGAGGGCCGTCGCCATCGTCGTCGCCGCTGTCGTAGGATATCCGCACCCGCGCGCACACCTAGCCGGATCTGCCTGCGCCGAGGCCGGATTCGGCCTCCCCATGCGCCACCAACGCCAGATCCGCCCGCGCCAGCCGGATCTAGTGGAGGCGGTGGAGGAGCGCCGCCGCGCAGGGAGAGGGAGGAGGGAGAGCCACCCTAGCACCGCCATCGACGGGGAGGGAGGGGGGGAGCTCACGCCACCGGTGCCGGTCCATGCCCCACGCACTGCCACTGTTGGTGGGGGTTGGCCCCCGCGCCATCAAGAGAAGGAGACAGAGGCTCGAGTGGAGAGGAGGGGAGGCGCCTAAGCCAGCCCGCTGCATCACCGATGGGGGAGGAAGGGAGGGGGTGGTCACATATGGGAGAGGTAGGGGTGGCCGACGCGCTGAGGGAGAGACGGAGAGTGAGGCTAGGGTTCACAAGTGAAGTGCCACTTATATACGAGCCCGGTAGAAAAGCTGAGATGGGATTTTCCTGGGCTAGGAGCTAAGGCCCTATTTTTGGAGGCGGGCCTTTAAAGTTGCCCGCCTCGAAAATAGATTTACAGAGGTGGGCACTATAAGACAACCGCCTCGGAAAATAGAGTATTTTTGGAGGCGGTCGACTTATAATGCTCGCCTCCATAAATCGATTTTCCGAGGCAGGCAAAAGTGACCGCCTCAGTAAATTAAACTGACCGTCTCCATTAATAGCCTTGGATTTTCCAAGGCGGTTGAATTTGGTGCCCGCCTTCGTTATGTTTTGGATGGTGTCACGCAAAATCAATTATGTAGTAGTGGATCTGTCCCAACATGCTCGGCGTAGATAGACCCATGATCAAGCTCATATGATTCATGACTAGGAGCTCACCTTGCTTGAAAGCAGACACCCGAGAGAGGCTCTGAGCTGCCAGCCGCTTGCTCCACAATGGGAGCACCGGCTTAGCAGGCGACGACTGCTTGGGATGTTGACGAATTAGCGAGTAGTCTGTTGGAGGACCCCATCAAAACCTAGATCATTTGAACCCTTCACTCTCCTACCCCCAATTGTAAACTCTCTTTGGCATTCTAACACTCTACTGGACGTAGGGCTTGACGCTCGAACCAAGATAAACCCTCTTGTCTTGAGTGTTAATCATTGAAGCCCCACACATTGACCACTAATCACTAGACGTAGTTATGAACCCACAACAGAGATCATCATGTACTTGGTATACAAGATAGGTACAAACCTTATGCCGCACGACCTTGGATTTGGTAACATTTGATTAGGAAACTAACTCATAAGACGATTAGTGAAGGAACCCTTTGTAACCCTAACCCCCAAGGGATTATATAAGGTGGGTTGGGATCCTTAGATCGGTACACATCTTCAACATCATCATACACCTCGACATACTAGGCGCAAAGCAATCCAATCCATAGACATAGAAAGTAGGGTGTTACCTCCTCACGAGGGCCGAAACCTTAGGGTGTTACCTCCTCACGAGCCGAAACCTTTCTCAACTTTATGCCTTATGTGACACCATCTAGTTCTTGTTGTGCAATGCCCCATATATATTTACTGACATGCGACCAAAACATCGACATGCTCCATTGGAAAAAAATTGTCTTAATTCGCTAGTTCCTCAGGTGAAATGTAAGTTCATCTATACTTGTCTTAAGCCAACCTTAATAATTTTTAAATTTGACTAGCAACTAAGCCTATTTCGGATTTCAGCCTACAAACTTTTGTAGAAAAGGTCAAAACCTAGGCAAATGAACTCCAAAAACTGTGAAACTTTGCATCCTTCTTCCCTATAACATAGTGAAGATATATCCCCAAGAGATCTTGACCAAAATCTCCAAGCTTGGCCAATAATCTTGAATATTCTCTCTCAAATTAGGGTTTTCACAATTTTCTTGAGAAGAGGCATTTGATGGTACTCATGGGAAATCTGTCGGAGGCAAGGACTAAGCATGTCACCAAGATCTCATATAGCACCTAAGAAGCACAGAACATCACAAAAATCTAAGTCCAAAAATCCTCAAGAAAAACTCAAAAAGAAGGTGAAAACAGATGTTTTTTTGGGGGTGGGGACGGGGGGGGGGGGGGGGGGGGGAGGGTTTGGAACAAGATAGATTGATGCTGGGCTTCAAGCCATGATTTGGTTAAGTTCCAAGGGTCCCCAAAACTTACAAAAATGTGCAAAAGGGTCGACCAAAGTAGCATCAAGAAAATCTCTCAAAAATTACCACAAAAATCACAAAAAAGGGAGGAAACAAAGGAAGGAATAGACGATTTAGAAATTTGAGCAAACTTTTTTGTAGAATAATAGGTCGAGCCCCAGTCTTTAACCATAGGCAAAGACAAATATCGTTGACAGCGTAGCAGACAGGTACACCATCTGGAGCATTCAAGTGGTGAAGACAAAAACTCGGAGAGATTACTTCAGGTTTTAACAGTTGAACTGAAGAACTACGAAAACAAAGGCCTTTGTCTGAGCGAAGTAGCAGCAACTGGAGGATCCATCAGACGCCTTGCAGAGGAGAACTAAAACCGGCTGCATCTTTCCAGTTGTTCCACATAGAACAGAAGATAGCTTGTAATCCTGAACCCACATCACTTGCACAACTGCCTCCTTGAGCTTTGCCACCTTCATATATAGGATCTCTCTCCTCTCCTCCGGGCACAAGATCCCCACCTCTGCACCAACATAGCCATATCCATACTCCTCCACGACATTCTCTCTGAAAACAAATATCATTCCTTAGCTTCCAAAGGCTCCAAACAGCAGCTGAAGTGAACATATTTATAATCTTGTTTCTTTTATTACTTAACCAAAATTTCCCTATTTGAACAGCTTCTATATCTTATGGCGACTCTAGTGAGCTATTTTCGCTTTCTATCTTTAGCCAGTGAGAAATCTAGAATAAATGATGTCTATATTTAGATAACTAATTAAAGAAAACTGTTGGAGAGTATTTTTTTATCAAAATCTGTATTCCCAATAATTAGAAAGGATACTGGAGCTGCTCTCACCGGACCCGTCGACAGCGTGCAAGTCGCCAAGATGGAAAGATATTTCCTATGTGTTCGCTGAAAAGTCGAGACAGCTATTCCATCCGCGGCCTTATTCGTAGGAAAATATGCAACGAACAAATGTGCCATAGAGATAGAATAGAAGTCGACGGTATCAGACAAGTCCACCAGTCTTAGCTTTGCCAATCGAACACAACAAGTCCTCTACGCTGGGGTTGGTCCGGCATCCAACGAGTCGGCGTCACCGGTTGGTACGGTGCGGCATCCACATCGGCGTCACTGCGTGCAATCATCCAAGTGTGGGATGAGATTATTACTGCAGCGCCGTTGTCGCCACACCTCCGGAACACCACCATGCCGTCGTCTCCATCTTGTGGCTCTGTCCTGCTCTTCTTCCTTGCCATGGTGGCGAGCCTCTTCACTATCCACGGACAGCCAGTGGACCTGGTTCGACTGCCAAATCGTCGTCGGTGGCGGCCGCTTCTTCCACCAACAGCACGTTCTGGTCCAACGTCGTCGCGCTGTTGGACGAGCTCCCGTCGGCCGCGGCGCCCACGGGCGTCGCCTCCCTGTCCCGAGGCAACGGCACTGACCGCGCCTTTGTCCGCGGAATCTGCCGCGGCGACTCCACGGCAGCTCAGTGCGCCACGTACGTCCAGAACGCCGCGCTCGGCATCAGGAGCCGCTGCAACACCACCCGTCGCGCAGCCATCTGGTACGACGACGGCTCCGCCGTGGCAAATCCGGCGCCGATGTTCTGCTTCGTCAGCTACGCAGACACCAACGCGTCCACGGCCTACGAGGACGCGTACTGGCAGGAGTTCGAGAACGGCGCTGTGGTCTCCAACACGGTTGCCTTCGAGACAACTTACAACATGCTCATGAGTAGGCTCGGCGGCCACGTCATCGACGGCTCCGCCACGTCAGCGACAGCGCCCATGTTCGCAACAGGGGCGGCAGTGTATGATTCCACTGCACCCAACGGCACCATGTACGGGCTCCTGCAGTGCATGAGGGATCGGACGGCGGCGGAGTGCCGCAAGTGCTTGAATGACTCGGTGCAGTGCCGTCATGTTGCATTGGTCACAGGGGCGGGCTTGTGCTTGGCTACAACTGCTACCTGCGCATGGAGGTCTACCCCTACTATGATCTGGCCCTCGCTGGGACACCGCTTCTAGCTCCAGCTCCGTCGACCTTCGTCGGAGAAAGTCAGCCAGGTGAGTTTCTCAACTGTACGCATTCCCATACGTAAGGTTCCGTTTGGTACACATCCTCCAGCAGCTTCACAAACTGTTGAAGCTATTTTGTATCAAACAGGTACTTTTGAAACAACTTCTCATGTAAAGTTCTTTAAAACGTGCTCTCATAAGGGGTTGTTGTGGGATGAAGTTAAAAATATATGGGCCCCTACATGAGATTATATCGGAACATATTTTAAGGAGTTCTACCTGTAAAGCTACTTTACCATTAGGTTTATCAAAAGTGTTTCAGCTCTATCTACAGAGCTGCTCGTACATTTGAAGACAAAAAAGTTACTTTACTAGTGAAGCAAAACTATGCAAAACAAAATCTAAGTATACATTACACAGAACAGCGTAGACGCCCACAACATGCACACACACTCACCCTATGAACACATGTACGCAAATCCTACCCCTATGAGCACCTTCAAAGAACTGAGCCGATAGATCTTGAGATTCACGAAATCACCACTGGCGCCTCGCTGTCCACGGGGACGTCGTCTACCACTGAAAGCATAGCGCCGTTAAATCCTGGAATAAATCCAGAAAAATAAAAGCACATGTGCCAAGTCGAGGACTTAAACCCGGGTGGACAGGTTCAACTACAAGGAACCTAATCAACTGATCCATGATCAATTCGTTTATATACACCTTTAGCTTGATATAAACATGGCAAGAAAAAAAAAGATCAGTGAGCCCTAGTGAACCTACTTGTCTCTAAACTTTACAGCATCCTATATTTTTGTTGACAAGTTTGTATGGATTTTGTTTAAAAACATATATGACAGAAAAAAGGTGAATTCTAGTGAACCTTGTCTCCAAGCTTTAGAGCATCTTTAGTAGTAGTTCTCCAATACCTCCTATATCTCCATAAAATTATCATATTGGGGACAGCTATATGTTTTTTTTCTTGCTACAGCAGTTCCCCAATACATTCCCTTTTTTGGTGGTCACCAATATTTCGCTCATCTCCCCTCAAAGTAAAAGGGAGATACAACTCTACCAATACCATGGGGACTATCCCAACTAGCACTTTTCAGCCATATTTTCTCATACACTCCTGTGGGGCCCACCTTTCATATGAGTATTGAGGGAGATATATTGGGTACTACTGCAGCATCTCCCCCAATAAATCCAGAAAATGATATTGGGCTACTCTAATACCATCTTATTGAGGGAGTTGTATTGGGGAACTGCTGGAGATGCTCTTACACCCTATCCTTGTTGACATGTTTGTATAGATTTTGTTAGGTATTTTATTTTAAAATACTACTGCCTTTTAAAAAATATAGTTCATATACATGGAAACATATTCAAAATACATTGTTTTCATACTCAGACGTGGAGACCATACAAACAAAACTCGAATCTATATCGATCACAGGTGCATCTGTCTCACTTACCTTGTACCGTGACTACCCTCTCGCTGCTCTCTATGCTACAACCCAGGATGAAGACGGCATGTATATGAAAAAAAAACAATTAAGTTATTGCTTAGCAGTTTGATTTCTTTGGTTATTATAGACAGGTTGAATTGCAGCTAACTAAACAGGATGACTTGTGCACCAAACTTACATAAACATAACGATATTTTGGTGGTAGAATCCCTCTCTTTGTAGTTCACAATGAATTCAATTCCTTTTCTTAGTATACAAATTTTTCTAGTTTTTGCTCTTTTATTTCTATGGAACAAAATCAGTTACAAACTAAACCGGGCGGGAGAAAACTAAACCCAACTTAGAAGGTGTGAATGAGAGAAAAACAGAAGCAATACTACACAAAGGATTTGTAGAGGCGGCTCAAAATAGAAGGCGTCTCTATAAATTGCTTTCTTAGAAGTGGCTCTAGATCCAGCCGCCTCTAAAAAATTATAAATCGGGCAAAAAAAAGCAAAAAATCACATGAGTGAGACCATAGGGGTTCAAGTTCACAACCTCAGACCTCGCACATACCTTTCCTAACTTCACCCCACAGTCACTTATGACTAAAAGCTCCTTGATTGGCCTTCTAGGTCGCACTCTTCTCCCCAACAAAGTACCTGCTCCATTTCAAATTATAAGATGTTTTGGCTTTTCCATACGTTTAGACAAAGCATACATCGAAATGTATAGTAAAAGCTACGTATATAGAAAAGCCAAAACATTATATTTAGAATGGAGGGGTTTATACTAATCAAATGCGTGTGGTTCTTAAAAAAATAACAACTGACTGGAACACAGGAGAAAAGACGTTCGGCGCGACTCTCCCGGTCGCGCTCGCTGTTGGAACTGTGCTGCTTGCCGCAGTCGTTGTCGTTGGTGTCTTCCTGTACAGACGAAAGGCCAACCTGAAGCAAAACCCACAAGGTACGCCAATGCTCCTAGCTAATTAAGATCTACATGCCAGCGGTTTATTCGTTAATCTCGGTGCCGTGGGGAGTCCAAAAGGAGAAATCTTTAATTTTGAAAAGGATTTTGTGATTATGTGGCTTTATATAAATAATAATGCCTTTGAACTATTCTTATACTCCCACCATTAAGAAGAAGGATGTAATTCTCATTTTCCGAGGAGTTAAATAATTTAAAGTTCAGCCAAAGTTATATAAAAAATATCGATATCAAATTCATTATGAAATATATTATTCATAGTAAATCTAGTTGAAGACATAAATGTTAATACTATTCGCTATAAACTTGGTCAAAGTTAAGATAGTTTAATTTATACAAATATCATATTTTGTGGATGGAAGATGTATATGCTAGTCCATCAATCTAGGCTACAATGTTTAATACCCACAACTAATAAAAATTACTTATATTGGTTTACATGATTTTCTAGCACAACACGCATATGAACACTCTATAGTTAACCTATATTCAGTTGTGTAAACTTAACAACTACTGATCTATATGTCTTTTTTTAATCAAAAACCATAGTTTTTTTTGGCAGCTCCATATGTATCTTCGACGAGCATTAGTTGAAATGTCAACTTAAGTTACACTGGCTTCTATTGCTGCCCACCATGTCTCTTGACGTTATCAGTCTAGATTGTGATTTTCCATATTTGATCAATAATTAGTTGTTATAGTGTTTTATCCTTAAGTTAAAACTCTTGTGTTTATTGTATCTTTTATTAACTCTCTTTTTATATTTTATTTAAAGTAAGGATATTATGTTGTAGATTACATTATTAAATAATCGACAGCATATATTATCATTTCAACCTATACACCCCATTGCTCAAGATCAGTGATATAGTTGAAAGTGAGATCTAGGATAAGGTAATAATGATAACGTCATGAGGATATTAATAATTAAGCCTTATAATCATTATTTATTTTAAATGAATCTCGAAAGCGATAAGTTCATAGTCACCTTTGGTCAGCATTAACGTCCCACTCTTCTCAAGACATGAATTTTGTTAGCAAAGAGTTGTATGTGTAGTGGTATTGATTTATTATAAAAATAAAGTACTTCCGATTATACTCTAAATATACATATAACAAATGACACAATTAAAATGTATAAATTTTGTAATAGGAGTTGGTTATTTTGAGAATCATTGAGAGGATATTTAAGGTCTTCTTAATAACGATAGTAGTGATAATTCAGATGTAAATTTAAGGAGTTACTTGGATTATCTTTCAAAATGGTAAGTGGGCAATTAGATACAAATTAAGGGAATTACTTTATATTATGATTCATAATAGCATAGGCACATATGTTCACTCTCATTACTTCAAAAAGCATAGCGTGCAGTGCCACACTGCCCCTAGACTCCATGACACATCTCCCTTTTTTTGCACCATTGTCTAAAGCACTATGCCACAAGCCCAAGATCTCCTGTCAAGACACCACTGAAATCTTGACTGCACCATGACGTCACCTAGAGTACCCCAGAGTCTTTGGCCCAATGCCCAAGTGGCAACTCCACAATACCGAGTTTCACTGCCAACGAAGTAAACATCACAATTGCTTGCCTCACATGCATGGCTGCGATCAGTGCCGGCACAACATCTTTTCCACTTGCGCCTTCTTCCAACAATGTCCTACATGGAAGTATCCCTAGCCTTGTCTTGCCAACACTTCATCTTCTTATCTTGTCCCACATCGCATCATTCACTGCCAAGTAGGGGCAACCACTGCATCCTACTGCAACCAACCTAGACAACACTTGTGTGATACCCTAGCGCCCTAGTGGCTACCACATCGACTGTGAACTGGCCTTCCAAAAGAACCACCACCAAATGCATCGCCTTTTGCAATTGTTAGGATTCACCACTCATCGCAGCTCTACTAGTCACCTAACACTCCTTTCTGCTAGAACTCATCACTAAAAGCCCTCCCGATTTCCCCGTACACAATCATAGCGACCTTTCTGCTGCTAGAGCATGCAATCACCATTATTGTACATCTACATGTCATCAAGCTTGACCTTAAGTAGTGGACCTCCTTCTACGCAAGTCACCATCAAGCAACTCTCCCTGCAACTGTAACAGAACCGACCAAATTATAAGAGCACAAGTACGAAAACAAGCACCGAAGTGCTCAAATTTTCAAACTTGAGCCCATATAATCCCGGTAGTCAATCGAAATCACGAAGGATTTCAAACCAAACTGATTACAACCAGGATCGCATCATTCAGCATACACATCATACGTTACATTTCACAAGTAGTTCAGAAGTAACTTAACACCACGGAGTAGCAATTATTACAAACTGAGTTTGAAAGTAGCGGAAGTCTTACACACACTGAAATACTTAAATACTGCCAGTTTAGTTAGATCAACATCCCACAAAAGAACGAGGTAAGTACATAAAGATGATCATGCCCATGTGATCTAGTCCTCATCCCCAGCGGGGTGAAGGCAAGTCTTGCAGAAGCCTTGGTAAAGCATATCATCTGCAACAGGAGGGAATAAACCCTGAGTACTGGAATGTACTCAGCTAGACTTACCCGTCGAAAACCAGAAATAAAGTAGACACCAAGGATTATGCAAGGCTTACACAAGAGGCTAGCTGACACCACATTTTGCATAAAGGCATAAGTAGCTGAAACTTTTATACCCTGTACTAGCAGTTATTTTTAGCATTTACCTATCATCTATCTTAGCACCTGTACTAAACATGCACTTGATTATCATCAAACAATTATTCATATTATTCCATAGCAGGTATAAATTGTGGCAACATTGTATCATTCACTTAACCATCTGTTCAATTAATGAGATCTACGTTGCCGCTGCTCAAGTCAAGTGCTCACTAACCGGGAGCGACGGCGATTCGAATCGAATTCCTATCCAGCTGGAGGGGTATTTCTAACACTCACCGAGACGTGCCTGGCGAGGGCTGCTCAGGTCATCTTTCGTACAGTTCAGGAATCGCGGGTCCGAATGATGTCGCGACCCCAAGGGCGACACTCTGCCAGGTGCTAGGGACTCTAACCCCCCCTTGGTCTCACGCCAATGTCCCCAAGCACATCCTTTCTCTCCTCCAAGAAGCAACCTACCATTCGATTCCCGGCCTGAACCATACTACTTGACTTCGCGGTCGGAACGACTTATCCGGCCAACTAAGTGTTAGACTGCGTTCAACATGACTCAAGGACGTACAGCGAATCGGTCCTTAAACGACTCAGACGGGCATGGCTCCACACCCAAGACGTGAAGTGTCTTGCAGCTGTACCATCGAACTCCCGCCCGGTCTCAATTTCATTTTAAAGCATGGTTCCATCACGATAGCCATAAGCCACTCGTGACCCAGTCCTATCTCTCGCGGATGACCGGAAATCACCCGACTTCTACCGTTCTAAGCAGGGCTAAGCATTGACACGTGCCTACACCTAATATAGGATTAGGGCATAGTATCTGGACAAGGACAGGTGTAATGCAACAGTTGTTTTCATACAACTCCTACTACATAATGCAGTAAACAAATAAAAGTACTCAAGATATCTTTTATCAAATAATGGGTTCAGCATGCACCGGGGCTTGCCTTTAAGGAAGGTGGAAGGCTGGTGATCTGGGCACTCCGGGAGGTCTTCAACGGCGTCTCCTTCGCCGCTGGGCTCTGTCTGCTCCTCTGGTTGACTCAGTACTTCCTCGGGGATCGTCTGCTCGAACTCGAGGAGAGTTACCCCCTCCGGTACACCTATTGCATGAGTGCATAATAAATCTCATGAATGCATAATGAAAGATGCAATATGCTCGGAATGAAATGCATTACGACAATTTAGCGCTCTATTCAAATCACTTCAAAAGAGTAGGTGCAAATTTCCTCTCCGGTAGAGGAGTACTCACCTAGTCTACTTAGCCTAAGATAAAGTTGCTCATCTTCAGTTAGAGCCCTAACTCCTAACAATTACAAAAGTAACTTGTCTTAGGATATCACCAAAACAATTAACAAGGCATCACCATAGAGCATACTGGACAGCAGCTACTTGTTTTTATCATAACTAAAGATTTACAATTCCAAAAGATATGATCTAGGACAATCTGGAAAGCCTAAGAATTACTCTACAAATCATTTTCAGACCTCAACCCCAAACTCCTAAGTTTTCCACATCAAACTTCACAAGTTCCAGAATCTGTCCTCTCAAAACAGAGAGTAGCAGATTCTGAACTGCCACTTAAAACAACAGTAACTCTCAAACTACTAAGCCAAATGTTCCCAAATTTTGACACAAGCTAGTTCATCAAGTTTACTGTGACTTTGGTATTTACAAGTTTCCCAACAACCAATTTTATCAAGGGTCAAACTGGGAAATACTTCCAGCTGTCCATAAACCCTAAAATTACAAAGGTTAAATATTTGTTGATATAACCAAAGTCTCCTAAAACCAAACCAATGTTACTAACAGATCACATTAGGTATAAAAACACCAGAAAGTAAAGTGGAGTCAACTAGAATATTCATTTAACCCCATTTCTTAATTTACTTAATTATTTAGGTAGAATTTCAAACATATATGTAAACTGTTCCTAAAATTCTACAAAAATTACAGGGGACTCTCTGACCTCCAAATAGACCACAGTAAAAATTTGAACAAGTTTTATTCACAGAAACTCTCTATACAAAATTCACAAGCCCAAAAGGCTGATTTTTGCATAAATTATAAATCATATTGAAAAGTATCAAACAACAGATTTCATATTTTTCTTAGACACTCTAGGGTACCAAGACATTCTCCAAAAATTTACAATAACATTGCACATGTAGAAAAATTATAAAAATTACTTCAATTATTTCCTAGAATAAAATGATAGCCTTATAACTTGAAAATTACTTAAGTACTGAGGCCCAAATTTTTACCATAGCTAGGACTAGCATAGAGTAACCTACCCACCAAATTTCATAATTTATGGAACTCTACAGCTCAAGCTATAAATTAAACAAATTTGTATACATTCCAAAACACATTTAAAAGATCTAATAAAATCTTACAGAATTTAAACATCTCAAGCCAGATCTATATTTTTCTAAAATACTACACATCCAGTAGATTCTAACAAAATTTATTTCATGATTTTTGGATCCCTAAAACCCTAGATTCCTATTTTTCCAAGTATCACAAAAATCAGTATCAAAATAATAAAAATCAAATTTTATTTCGGACAACTGGGCCGGCCCGGGAAAACGAATCCGGCCCACAACTCCCACGTGCGCGCTCTCGGCCCGCTCGGCTCTCCCGCCCGCGCGCGGCACTGACACGCGGGCCCCCGCGGTCAGCGACCGGGAGCAGGGGAGCCGACGCCCGGCGAGCTCCGGTGAGCCCGCGCTCGCCGGAGAAGAGCCCGCGCGGCCAACCGAGCACGACCTCGTGATCTCCGTCACCCGGCGCATCGATTGGCACCCATAGGATAGACGGGGATGAGGAGGAGAGGACCTGCCGCCGTGCGTGGCGGCCGGTGACCTCCGGTGGCGGCGCACCGTCGCCGGTGAAGAAGCGCGGTGCGGTTGGAGCTCGGTACGAGCTTCACCGAGTCCAGGCGGTTCCATTTTACTACTAAGGGGAGATGGAGAAGGACCCGAGGCACCCGGCCACGGTGAGGTCCCGTGGCGGGCTCCGGCGACCCCTCGGAGGCGGAGAAGAAGACAATGCGGCTCACCTAAGGTTCAATAGCTGGCTCCAGTGGGTCAAGGGGGTGGAGGGTGGTGAGGCGGAGGTGATGGCGAGCGCAAACGGCCGGTGGTGTGGCGTGGCTCGCGCTCGGGCTCGTCGGAGAAGAAGGGGATGGCGGCTCGGTTCTTTGCGTTTTGAAAACGAGAAGGAAGGAGGAGGAGGAAGTGAATGGGGGAGGTGGGAGCGGCAGCAGGGGCGCCCTTCATGCGCTCGGCAGCTGGCCGCGTCGCCAGGTCGCGCGCGGCGCGTGGAGGACACGCGGCGGCGTTGTTCTGCCGCGACGCCACGTTCCGTTCACTGAAGTTTGAATCGTGGTTTCAGTTCAGTCAAGCCGAGTCTGACAGAGCAACTTTGTCACTCATTATCTTCTAAACCGGTTCGAGTTAGGAGAAGATGATAACATCAAATTGGTAGGGCTTTGTGAGGTCAACAACTTTGTCAATTGGTGCTTAGGCTGGTTCGGCCTGTATTTGAAACTACATGGCCTCAAAGTAGTGCTCAAGGAAACTGAAGCCGGGTTTCAGTTAAAGGTGCCGACTGACAGGTCATTTTCATGGCCCAATATCTCTTGAACCATTGAGAACCAGGCTTAGGTGATATTGGCAAAGTTGTAGGGCTACATGTGATCTACAAATTTGTCAATATGAGTGAAGGCTAGTTTGGCTTGGTTTGCAAACTACAAGCTTCTAAAGTAGGCATCAGTGAAACTGTAAAGTCCAATTCCAGACTTAGAAAAATTCTAAGTCCTGGAATTACACTACTAGCTGACTTGTGGGCCACTTTTGAGCATGTTGTGGTCATTTTCATGAGATGGTCATATTGAGACTTTTGTTCCCCATGAATTTCTCTACAACTTTGCTTAAGGGTGCTCTTCCATGCAAGATCTCTAAATTAGACTTTCTAATTGGTCAAACTAGAACCTTCTATGGTCAAATGGAAGTCAAACTTGTCATGGAGGGCAATTTTGTAACTTTGGTCAACATGAACCTTGATCCAAATGTTACTCTAAGTATAGCTAAGGTGTTGTAGGTCATGATTGATGACTTTACCCTTTTGTTACACCAACTAACAAATACTTTATGAAATCAATCAAGCAAGCCCTAAACAAACACATGAATTGCATTACGTGAAATACTAAACATGAATTATGCATGTCATGCTTATGCAAATGCAATACAATTAAGGACTAAACACTTGAGGTGTTACAGCAACCACCACCATAGCATACCTAAAGTTTTAGTAAATTTTCAGTAAGGCTCCAACGCCTCCTATTTCCTAAAAAACTTACACCTTGACTGTGAGGACACATAGTCATGCATTGCCGCCTCCAACCCTTCTGTAACGGACAATGACAACTAGGAGCGTGAACTAGGATTTCTTAAAACTAAACTAAACTTGACCTCTATTCCTAATTACGAAAACCTATGCAATATCTATCTATGTGGATCTAGGTTTTGCTAAGTGTTGCTATCTCTACCTTAAAAGAGTTATGCAAACTAGATTTTAATCCTATATACTAGCTAAGCATGCTAAACTTTGAAATTTAAGCACACAACCTAGGTACATACTAAAAATGCAGAAGCTTAAAGGATAGAGAATGGAAACTCCCATTGATGACTTTTTACAAAGGTATCGAGAAGCTCAAGCTTCCCCTAGTCTTCATTGGAGCCCCTCGCAAGGGCCAAGTTCCCAGTCGGGTAACTCATGGAGCCCGCGGCCCTTCCCCAAGAGCATGTGGGTCTCCGCTAGGCCTTCTCCCAGACCGCTCCCCATGGTCTTTACTATCGTATTTTCGCTAAAACATCGCGGGCACATGTTCCCTTTCATACACGCTCAGCGGCCGCTCCACACGACGGAGCGTCTCGCTTGATTACAAACCCCTTGTGTACAAGTAATGGTATGCACAAGCACTAGGTGACAAGAGGTATGCAGACCTCACAAAACACTAAGCCTAAGCCTAGAGCAAAGCACTAATGTAGTAATGTAACTAGCCTAAGCACTTTACAAATGACTATGCTAATCACCCTAATCTTTCCTTGAGCAATTGAGGTGGCTAAAGAAATTGGAATGGTGTCTCAACACCCATCTATCTTCAGCACATTCTAACACACTTCAAAGGGTTGTCCAAGGCAGTATTTATAGCCCAAAGGGACAAACTAGCTATTGGGCTTGATCTCCAACTTCTACAAGAGTACCAGAAATTCTGGTGATCCCACTAGAGAATGTCGATGCCTTGCCACATCAGTTAGCTGTTGAAAACTAGCCATTGGATCAGCCGGCCGTTTGGAGTCTTTTCTCTGATGACACTTCTTCAGTGCACACCGAAAGATTCTGTTGACTCCAAATCTTCACTGCAAGGCCTTGGGTGAGTGACCTATTCTCAAGTGGTCCTCACCAACTAGTCACCAGACAGTTCCAGTGATACATTTTCCTTTCTACAGAACTATCTGTGCAACGCATTATTCTCTGGTGCTCCATGGCTTCCACCACCGGAGTTTTCTAGTGGGTCCTCATACCGTGCACAAAACCACACTGGACGCCTATTCTCCAGCGCCCTTGTGTGGGGCAACACCGGAAAATTTTGATGCCCTCAAAAGAGCAGGTTTGACTTGTCTTCATGTCCTCATGTCCGAACTTCTTCCACTTGGTGACTTGGACTTCTTGCATGTCTTGTAGGCCTTCAACAGCAACGCTAATGTCTTGCTTGAGGTGTTGATTAATTCGATCTTCATGTTGCCTAAGTCTAAGCCAACCTTGCATTCATTTGATCTTAAATCTTGTATACTAGCTAACATTATTAGTCTAAATGATCACGTTGTCAATCAACCACCAAAATCAACTTGCCATTTTCCTTACACCACCTTCACACAAGCCCGTAGTGCGAACTTAGCTACCTCGTCAAGATTGATAGGTCTCCTTTCATTAGCCTATGCTGCTAGCCTCCACCATGCGAGCACCATAGAATCCACCATAGAAGCACATCTCCATGCCATGGGCCAAAAATTCTACCAGATCTAGATGACGATCACAGATTTGAGTGGTTTGTGCCCTCGTGTAGACCTCGCTAGGGGAGACAGATCTCGGCCACCGCCATCCATGCCTTTTGTTTGGCTTTTCACGTGAAGATACAACAGTTGCAGAGCCGAGCAAGAGTGAGGATAGGGCTGCGCAGTGTCGAGATTAGTCGTCACCCGAGAGCGACATAGTTGGCCAAATGTACATAATAGCTAGCCTTGGAATATTAACTATGGGCCATTTTTAAAAAAACATACATTTGCACTTGGCCTTTTATTTTCATGTTCTTACTTATGAGCAAGGAGCATCTCCAGCAGATTGAGAAAACTCAACCCCCTATATCTATTCAAACGGAATTGAGAAAAAGTAGGATTCCATGTTAAGAAAGGTGGTATGAAGCAGGAGGCTAGGAAAGCATTATCGCCTTACATCCACTAACATGTGGGACCCATCTATAAGTGGGGTAAATATTTTTTCTCTTTCTTCTCCCTCTCACCTCTTGGTGCCACACGCTACCCCCTCCCCCTTCCCATCACCCCTCACGCTCTTTCTCCATCTTCAACGATTGTAGCCTTGGCACGACAATGGCTTGGTGGTCTGCGCACAACCTTTGCGACATAGGTGAGTACACCTAGTGTGGAAAGGCAGAGAAAGGAAGCATATGGCCGGGTGGTACCCTTTCTTTTGTGGATTGGGAGTTGTTTTTCTCAATTGGGCAAATATTTTAAGGGGTCTTTTTCTCAATCTACTAGACCGTGTTTCTATTCCATGCATCCCTTATATGATAGATTTTAGGGAAAACAATATTTCATTTCTCAATTTGATGGGCGTGCTCTGACTAGATTCCACTTAATAATAATGTCAGTCTCTCACCAGAATTTGAACTATATTAAGTTCATCTTTTCCTTATGGATATGTGTTGTTTCTTTTGTGTGACAGACAACAGTAGTAGCAAAGAAGAGGACATTGGATATTTTAAGTCGGAGCAACTTAATCTAGTTGTGATAAGAGCTGCAACAAACAATTTCTCGGAGGAAAACAAACTTGGAGAGGGAGGTTTTGGAGAAGTGTTCAAGGTACATTTTCCTCTCTATATATATCACATAATGTGGTGTTACAAAATACTTGGTACTTTCAGTCATGATGCACTATTATCGTGAATTGGCAATATGCATACTGTGTAGTACTAGAGTGTCGGGTTGTCACGTTACCTAAAATGCACAATGAAAATATATGAATGATTTGTCGAAAATGGTAAGAACGGGCTCTTTGCTTTGTGCAGGGTACATTACAGGACGGGGAAGAGATTGCTGTGAAGAGGCTTTCACAGAACTCCTCACAGGGTTTCCACGAGCTTAAGAATGAACTCGTGCTGGCTGCCAAGCTCAAGCACAGGAACCTGGTGCAGCTCCTGGGGGTGTGCCTGCAAGAAGAGAAGCTGCTCATCTATGAGTACATGCCCAACAGAAGCTTAGATACCTTCCTTCTTGGTATACATCAAACTACTGTTCAAATTCAAATAAGAGAACTCACATAGATTATTCATCCTCTAATTTTATTCTCTTGTTGGGAACATGCAGATCCAGTGAGACGGCAGCAGCTGGATTGGAGCAAGAGATTTGCCATCATCTGCGGTATTGCACGGGGACTTCTCTACCTCCACGAGGAGTCCCGCCTGAAGGTCATCCACAGAGATCTGAAGCCAAGCAATGTGTTGCTTGATGCGGATATGAACCCTAAAATTTCAGACTTTGGCATCGCTAGAGCTTTCCACGGAGACCAGTCTAGGGATATAACAAGACGACCTGTCGGAACCCTGTAAGTACCAACAGCCAAGCAATGTGCCAATCTTTTAGAGTATTAGGGCCAAGCCCAGGTCTTGTTGACTATGAGCAATGTGCCAATCCATATAATTAATTCTTAGTTACTGATCTTGATAGCACGTTGTTGATGCATGTAGCGGGTACATGGCTCCAGAGTATGCCTACTGGGGGCATGTCTCCTCCAAGTCAGACATGTTCAGCTTTGGTGTTATAGTCCTGGAGATGGTGACCGGGCGAAGGAACTACAGCGCATACGACTCTGAAATAGACTCCGTGTCTGTGCTGAGCCACGTAGGCGCACGATGTTGCTAAGAATGATTTTTCCCGTGTCCCATGTATCACATGCATACTCGTATATGAAATCATTGGTCTGTGCAGGTCTGGGACAAGTGGAGAACAGGTTCGACAGCAGATGTGGTTGACCCGTTGCTGGCCGAATCGGGGTACCCAGAAAGCGAGGTTCTCAACTGCATTGAGGTCGGGCTCCTATGTGTCCAGGAGAATCCGGCGGATCGGCCGGATGCCTCCACAGTGGAGCTTATGCTCAGCAATCCAACCTCCGCTTCCGATGACAGGCGAGCCCCGTCCAGGCCAGCCTTCGCCTTCAGCTCCGGCTTCACTGCTGCTGCCTCAGATGGCCCAAGAGCCGGTTCTTGGAGTTCTGACAGTGTGCTGATTAGCGATCAGCAGCGGTCAATGGCCGCAGTTTCCGAGAATGAGATGTCCATATCAGAGCTTCAGCCGAGGTAGAGACGTGCAAAACAGGGTGTAGTCTAGAGCACAAGACGCAAGCTGAGCTCAGTTCAGCCTATAATTAATCTCATGGATGTTAAGGTAATAAGTACTAAGTAGTATGTACCAAAGTTTACTTCAAAGACATGGCCAAACGTAACCATACTATGGCAAAGAGAAAAAAAAAAAAGAGAAACTCTGGTACCCGTGAGACTATCATGTGCCAAATACACATGTATATCAAAGCAAGCGTCCATTTCATTTGATCCAGTAGCTTTACGTTGTCAACCATCACTCCACGATGAGTTTCAACGCCTCTTCTCTATATTTGGATAAAATCGTCAAGAATAAAGGAATGCAACCTAGCATATCTCTACAACTAAAAAGACCCAGATATCATCGTCTATCTAGCAGGAAAAATGGAGCGCCAACCACACCCCCTCTAGATGATTTTTTCACACCCACTATTTTTTTTTCACCACCATTTTTTTCTTTCCACACACCATCCCTCCACCTAGCCAGTTTTATTTCACCAGTCTTTCGTTCAGCCATCTCTATCAACCCTACTCCTCATGTCACTTTCCTCCCCCGAAGATAGGTCCGGCTTGAGGCCATTGAGACAAGGGGCGTGCGATGGCCGCTTCGTCGCGTAGACCGAGAGAATGAGGGTGTTGTGAGGGAAGATGAGAGATGTGGTGTGGATGGTGAGAACGAGAGTTTATGGGTTGGTTTTGAAGAGATATACTATATACTTGATGCTATTTGCATGCGCTAGCGCGCTAAGGACACAAACTACAACCAAACTACTAGGATCACTGGATCCCTTATTTTTTGCTTTCCGCTAAAGCTCATTGGTGTTGACCATGGCCCGTACACGTCTAATGGTGTGCAGATTTCTAGACTTGCAGTGGTGTTGAGGATAGTACTTGGTTTTATCCACACTCAAGGATGCCTTATGATTAGGAAATCAGTGTTTTTTTTATTTATCGCCAAGGGGTATCCAATCTTTTGTAAAAAGAACCTTATTATGCAGTATGATGATGTATGACAATGTAATTAGTTGAAAATTGGATGCAACCGAGATATCCCGGGACTATCACAAATAGACAAAAGAGTCAAATTTTATATTTTGAAAATTCCAGCTTGTTTCACCATTAATCATGTGGGTTTGCAAGAAATGTTTTCACATCTTAAAATATGATCAACTGAAAATGCTTACCGCACGTAGTAGACATGAGGTTGGCATTTTGAGCATTTCATAAACACATGTTACACTAGCTGAGTAGGATGGTCCTCACACTTGCTATACTTCAACAAAATCGAAGATATATAGGTAATCAGATGTAGAAGCTTATGATAAGTTTCCTTAGGATTTCCATGAGAACCAGACAAGTGCTTTCCCTGTTGATGCCCGCATGGTAGATGCAGTGACCAAGGAGATTAATAGTCATTTCCTTATAGTTGTGTTAATATCAATCTTAGTTAGCGCAATGTAAAAGTTAAAGATGAAAAGTATGCCATGTATTTCAAACATTTGGCTATCAGAGCCACAAATTAATATGAATCAGGTGGGGGATTCTCCACCCCCCGTTCGACTTATCACAAAATATATATATATATAGTTGTGTTAAAGGTTTCTGGGCTTCATGTAATGATATGTAACAAACACAATTTTTTATATTTTCCATATTTGTCGCTATATGTGTAATATGGATATTTTGGGCACACATATAGTTAGTGCTTGGTTTATTCTTAAAACCAGGTGTGACAAAACTGACAATGGTTGCATATTCTTTAGTAATACTTGATATGATTGGCTCAAGGTTACCAAACTATTTTGTCGATTTGGATAAATTAAGAGCACTTGAAAAAACATAAGCACACGTATCTTTTTTTAGGAACTTGGGAGGGGAAGAGCCCCTACCCTAAATTAATTTGAAATGCAAGTGGTACATATGCAAATCCAAGGTGGCAAAGAAAAGAGAAGGAGAACAATAGATAAAGAGAGGAAAATAGGAAGAAGAAAAAGAACTCAAAACTAGAGGAAATGAAAGTAGAAAAAAAGAAGGAACAAGGTTGAATATTCAGCTCTTTGTCTATTATTTGTTCGTATCAACCTGTTGTCTCTCTTGATCTTTCAGCTCTTTGTTCCTCTTTGATTGTTGAACATGAGAGTGTAAAATTATTAAAGACTTTTCTATTTTTTGCCTGCCAAATATTCCAGACGACTGCTATGAACCGACATACCTGGTTAGTTAGTTTATTGTTTTTATAATAAATATCGAGTAGAGCGCTAGGATATGTTCTAAAGATCAAAGTTGACTCCTCCCTCTCTTTGGTCTACCGTTATACTAGAAGCCAATGATCCTTACAATAACCCGAGCTAAATCTACCTCTTGCCCACCACAGGATTTCAATTCGTCTCTGGCGTGGGCCATGTTCTAGCAATCCAGCTCATGTCTATTCTAGTAATATCTAAAGAGAAAATTCCCTATTTAGCATCGGAATATGACATGGTTCCTTATTTAGCACCGAAAGGTAAAATCTTCTCAATATAGCATTGAGTTTATTTTTGGTTCCCTATATAGCACTGCCGTTAGATTTGGCCTCTAACACCGTCAACTATGAGTGGAAAAGACCATGTTACCCCTGTTTTTATGTGCAGCCACATCGCTGTGTTAACAGTTAAATTTTCTTGCACAAATTTTTTTTGACTATATCATTTTATTACAAAATTAAACATTTTTTTGACAATACAATTTTTTTGGACCATGAATATTTTTTGGTAGTATAATTTTTTGCGCAGATTATTTACGACAATTCTTAATGTATGCTTGGTACAGTAAAAATGATTATTGTCCACAAAATTGTACAACCATAAATAATATGTGCAAAAAAATGTACTGCCAAAAAAATTTTCTGGTCCAAAAAGTTGTATTTCAAAAAAAAACTATGTAATAAAATATCATTGTTAACATGTTGATGGTGCTATAGATGAAACAGGGGTAAAATGGTCTT
>CM039611.1:5180261-5267532 GCA_022457205.1 Saccharum spontaneum
GCCCAGGTCTTGTTGACTATGAGCAATGTGCCAATCCATATAATTAATTCTTAGTTACTGATCTTGATAGCACGTTGTTGATGCATGTAGCGGGTACATGGCTCCAGAGTATGCCTACTGGGGGCATGTCTCCTCCAAGTCAGACATGTTCAGCTTTGGTGTTATAGTCCTGGAGATGGTGACCGGGCGAAGGAACTACAGCGCATACGACTCTGAAATAGACTCCGTGTCTGTGCTGAGCCATGTAGGCGCACGATGTTGCTAAGAATGATTTTTCCCGTGTCCCATGTATCACATGCATACTCGTATATGAAATCATTGGTCTGTGCAGGTCTGGGACAAGTGGAGAACAGGTTCGACAGCAGATGTGGTTGACCCGTTGCTGGCCGAATCGGGGTACCCAGAAAGCGAGGTTCTCAACTACATTGAGGTCGGGCTCCTGTGTCCAGGAGAATCCGGCGGATCGGCCGGATGCCTCCACAGTGGAGCTTATGCTCAGCAATCCAACCTCCGCTTCCGATGACAGGCGAGCCCCGTCCAGGCCAGCCTTCGCCTTCAGCTCCGGCTTCACTGCTGCTGCCTCAGATGGCCCAAGAGCCGGTTCTTGGAGTTCTGACAGTGTGCTGATTAGCGATCAGCAGCGGTCAATGGCCGCAGTTTCCGAGAATGAGATGTCCATATCAGAGCTTCAGCCGAGGTAGAGACGTGCAAAACAGGGTGTAGTCTAGAGCACAAGACGCAAGCTGAGCTCAGTTCAGCCTATAATTAATCTCATGGATGTTAAGGTAATAAGTACTAAGTAGTATGTACCAAAGTTTACTTCAAAGACATGGCCAAACGTAACCATACTATGGCAAAGAGAAAAAAAATAGAGAAATTCTGGTACCCGTGAGACTATCATGTGCCAAATACACATGTATATCAAAGCAAGCGTCCATTTCATTTGATCCAGTAGCTTTACGTTGTCAACCATCACTCCACGATGAGTTTCAACGCCTCTTCTCTATATTTGGATAAAATCGTCAAGAATAAAGGAATGCAACCTAGCATATCTCTACAACTAAAAAGACCCAGATATCATCGTCTATCTAGCAGGAAAAATGGAGCGCCAACCACACCCCCTCTAGATGATTTTTTCACACCCACTATTTTTTTTTCACCACCATTTTTTTCTTTCCACACACCATCCCTCCACCTAGCCAGTTTTATTTCACCAGTCTTTCGTTCAGCCATCTCTATCAACCCTACTCCTCATGTCACTTTCCTCCCCCGAAGATAGGTCCGGCTTGAGGCCATTGAGACAAGGGGTGTGCGATGGCCGCTTCGTCGCGTAGACCGAGAGAATGAGGGTGTTGTGAGGGAAGATGAGAGATGTGGTGTGGATGGTGAGAACGAGAGTTTATGGGTTGGTTTTGAAGAGATATACTATACTCCCTCTATGTTGGTAAAAGAAGTCGTTTTAGAAAACGATACGGTCTCCAAAGCATAACTTTGACTTCATTTTTCTATAAAAATATTTATTCAAAAGTGATATATGTATACTTTTATGAAAGTATATTTCAAGACAAATCTATTCATGTTGTTTTCACATTTTCAAACTTAACAACTTAAAAGTTATTCATGATTTATATTCCCAATGTTTGACCCAAACCTTGTCCAAAACGACTTCTTTTACCAACATGGAGGGAGTATACTTGATGCTATTTGCATGAGCTAGCGCTAAGGACACAAACTACAACCAAACTACTAGGATCACTGGATCCCTTATTTTTTGCTTTCCGCTAAAGCTCATTGGTGTTGACCATGGCCCGTACACGTCTAATGGTGTGCAGATTTCTAGACTTGCAGTGGTGTTGAGGATAGTACTTGGTTTTATCCACACTCAAGGATGCCTTATGATTAGGAAATCAGTGTTTTTTTTTATTTATCGCCAAGGGGTATCCAATCTTTTGTAAAAAGAACCTTATTATGCAGTATGATGATGTATGACAATGTAATTAGTTGAAAATTGGATGCAACCGAGATATCCCGGGACTATCACAAATAGACAAAAGAGTCAAAATTTATATTTTGAAAATTCCAGCTTGTTTCACCATTAATCATGTGGGTTTGCAAGAAATGTTTTCACATCTTAAAATATGATCAACTGAAAATGATTACCGCACGTAGTAGACATGAGGTTGGCATTTTGAGCATTTCATAAACACATGTTACACTAGCTGAGTAGGATGGTCCTCACACTTGCTATACTTCAACAAAATCGAAGATATATAGGTAATCAGATGTAGAAGCTTATGATAAGTTTCCTTAGGATTTCCATGAGAACCAGACAAGTGCTTTCCCTGTTGATGCCCGCATGGTAGATGCAGTGACCAAGGAGATTATTAGTCATTTCCTTATAGTTGTGTTAATATCAATCTTAGTTAGCGCAATGTAAAAGTTAAAGATGAAAAGTATGCCATGTATTTCAAACATTTGGCTATCAGAGCCACAAATTAATATGAATCAGGTGGGGGATTCTCCACCCCCCGTTCGACTTATCACAAAAAATATATATATAGTTGTGTTAAAGGTTTCTGGGCTTCATGTAATGATATGTAACAAACACAATTTTTTATATTTTTCATATTTGTCGCTATATGTGTAATATGGATATTTTGGGCACACATATAGTTAGTGCTTGGTTTATTCTTAAAACCAGGTGTGACAAAACTGACAATGGTTGCATATTCTTTAGTAATACTTGATATGATTGGCTCAAGGTTACCAAACTATTTTGTCGATTTGGATAAATTAAGAGCACTTGAAAAAACATAAGCACACGTATCTTTTTTTAGGAACTTGGGAGGGGAAGAGCCCCTACCCTAAATTAATTTGAAATGCAAGTGGTACATATGCAAATCCAAGGTGGCAAAGAAAAGAGAAGGAGAACAATAGATAAAGAGAGGAAAATAGGAAGAAGAAAAAGAACTCAAAACTAGAGGAAATGAAAGTAGAAAAAAAGAAGGAACAAGGTTGAATATTCAGCTCTTTGTCTATTATTTGTTCGTATCAACCTGTTGTCTCTCTTGATCTTTCAGCTCTTTGTTCCTCTTTGATTGTTGAACATGAGAGTGTAAAATTATTAAAGACTTTTCTATTTTTTGCCTGCCAAATATTCCAGACGACTGCTATGAACCGACATACCTGGTTAGTTAGTTTATTGTTTTTATAATAAATATCGAGTAGAGCGCTAGGATATGTTCTAAAGATCAAAGTTGACTCCTCCCTCTCTTTGGTCTACCGTTATACTAGAAGCCAATGATCCTTACAATAACCCGAGCTAAATCTACCTCTTGCCCACCACAGGATTTCAATTCGTCTCTGGCGTGGGCCATGTTCTAGCAATCCAGCTCATGTCTATTCTAGTAATATCTAAAGAGAAAATTCCCTATTTAGCATCGGAATATAACATGGTTCCTTATTTAGCACCGAAAGGTAAAATCTTCTCAATATAGCATTGAGTTTATTTTTGGTTCCCTATATAGCACTGCCGTTAGATTTGGCCTCTAACACCGTCAACTATGAGTGGAAAAGACCATGTTACCCCTGTTTTTATGTGCAGCCACATCGCTGTGTTAACAGTTAAATTTTCTTGCACAAATTTTTTTTGACTATATCATTTTATTACAAAATTAAACATTTTTTTGACAATACAATTTTTTTGGACCATGAATATTTTTTGGTAGTATAATTTTTTGCGCAGATTATTTACGACAATTCTTAATGTATGCTTGGTACAGTAAAAATGATTATTGTCCACAAAATTGTACAACCATAAATAATATGTGCAAAAAAATGTACTGCCAAAAAAATTTTCTGGTCCAAAAAGTTGTATTTCAAAAAAAAAATATGTAATAAAATATCATTGTTAACATGTTGATGGTGCTATAGATGAAACAGGGGTAAAATGGTCTTTCCCCCTCATAGTTGACGGTGTTAGAGGCCACATCTAACGACAGTGCTATATAGGGAACTAAAAATAAACCCGATGCTGTATTGAGAAGATTTTATCTTTCGGTGCTAAATGAGGAATCATGTCATATTCCGATGCTAAATAGGGAATTTTCTCATATCTAAATGAAGCGTAGAGCCATAGACAGGATAAGGTTTGTATGGTTCAAGGCAATATAAGGTTTGCGCGGCTATATATGTGTTTGACCGGCATGCACCATCACAGTTGGCTACCAACACCTTACTGTATGTTCAGAACTTAGGCCACGGTTGGTACCGCTTCTCCCGTAGTTATATGATCTATTTGAAACTACTATTTTGTGCTAATTAGGTGTTTTCAAACAGTTGTAAAAGTGAACTCCCTAAAATTCTACCCTCATAGAGGATGGGTGCTAGATGGACCAGAAAATAGCAGCTTCATTTGCACCAATGGGCCTAAGCACGCACGGAGATCAAATTTGCCCTCAGGTTGGTGTGTGGAGGGACAACGGCACATCCGATTGCATCGGGGAGGGCACGTGGGCGTGAAGGGTGGGCCTTTGGGCATGGGGGTTTTGCTCAGATGAAGAAAGAGATGCGTCAGGAGATGTGTGGGGAAGAAAGAGAGGCTATGGAGATGACAAAAAGATAAAGGATGAAAAGATTATTTTTATCTACTATGAGAACCGATTTATCTAAACAGCTTCAGCTAAAGAAAAAAAACTGCTCTATCAGTGAAGTGAAGCGAAGCTATATCAAAAAGAGCCTTGGTTAGCGTTATGGTTGCCCAGCATGCATGCTCCGTTACAATTTAGGAGCTGTTTGGTTCCGTCGATGGTAACGTAAACAAATCATGGGGGGACTTGAGGGGGGATCGTTGGTCCCTTGATTTGTTTGGTAGCATGCAGTAAAGGTATTGGATACCATTACTGTGTTTGGTTCTGTCACCGGTAACGTGAACACTGCACTGCACTGCACTGGTTTTGCTCCAAATTTGAATACTGGGCTGATAGCTAATCTAACAGGCCATTCAATTGAGTAAATTAATTGATGTCAAGCTACACAAATATATTAATATATTCTGACAAGAACACGACTAGATCATCAAAGAAAATTAGTCCACTCATTAGAAGTTGACACAGGTGATAAATTCTGGTTCACTAACTTCTCCTTCAGTAATTTCCATTGAAGGTACCACTGTTTCATCCTCATCTTCCATTGGATCTCTTGACATATTTTGCAAAAGGGCACAAGCCATTATTATTCGGCATTGAGTTTTTATAGGAAAATAAGATGGTGATCTCAAAATTCCCCACTGACCCTTTAGCCTCCCAAAACCTCTCAATGATATTTCTTGCTTTTGCATGCCTCATATTAAAATATTCCTCTGCGCTATGTGGTGGATTTTGTACAGTCCAACCTCCCAAGTGATACCTTTGACCTTGATATGGAGCTAAAAAGCCATTTGCATTTGAATAACTGCCATCCACGAGATAGTAACACCCTTAAGATTGCAAACGGAAACAAAATCAACATTTGCACTAGATAACTTATCAGGAAACCACATGAGTTAACAAAACCAAACTCGCCTTGGGGGATACGCAAGCCATTTGGCCTAGTAATGGCATCTCTCAGCACACGACCGTCATGTGCTGAGCCCTCCCAACCAGGTAGTACATAGATGAATTGCATATCAGGTGCATGCACAAACACCTAGGACATTTGTCACAATGTCTGCTTTTCTAGACCTATACCTTCCTTTTAGCTGAGTTGGAACAGTCACCTTTATATGAGTTCCATCCAAGGCTCCCAAACAGTTCTACAAACAAGATCCATATAGAAAAAATAACTGTCACATGCTTACTTTGTAATATGTATTTTTCTTTGTTAAAAGAAAATTTTGTTAACAAGTCATTTACCTTGAAATATTTCCAGTTACTATCTGTGCTATTCTCCGGCATTGGTTCTGGGTCTTAAGCAGTAAATGGTGCAATTTCAGAACAGCTAGCAGGCATAAATTGAACTGTCCACTAACTGTCTCACCACTTCGGAAGAAAGTATTTTTTACCGTCCGATTCTTCAAGTGATGGGCTAGTATGTATAGGAATTGGGCCACTATCTCTTCTAGCTCCATATTACGTGTGCCCTTCAACCCACTAACATCTCTAAGCATCTCACACAGGATGTAGAACGTTCTCCTATCCATGCGAAGCTCACTAATACAGGTAGTATCGCTGCTACGAATTAGTTGGAACAACTTCTCATTTCTAAGTTCTTCATTTATTATCCTTCTCTCTACCTTGAAACACCTTCTTCTATATGCCAATGCAAGAAAAAACCACATGTAATATGTCACACCCTAAATTTCCTATTTTGGGTTGTGCATGAAAAACGCTAAATAAAATAAATGATTTCAATATCTGAATAAATTTATTAGATAAGTTAAGTTGCTGCTAATTTAAATATAGAAAATTATGGTTTTAAACTTTTTCATATTAATTTGATAATGTGGTGTTTGTGTGATGCTTGTCTCTGGTGTTGGTGAGTGCTATTATTTTCAAAATACCATAGGGCGACGTTTGCTTCTCACCGGAATTTTTTTTGGTATTTTCTAGATTTAAAATTTCAATTTCCATGAGCTTAATCTTTTTCCTTGATCTCTTCATCAATCTTTTCATGAGTCCAAACTCATTTGGTTGAGTTCCTTATCTCCTCAAGAGTCTCCAGGATTTTTCGCGTGATTTTTCTAAGCTCCGGGCTATTTTTCGTGACCAAAAAGATAATTCTAGATTTTCTGAAATTATTTTTATTTGCGGAATTAAAATAATCCTGAAATTAAGAAATTCCGAAAAGTTTCTAAACCCTACGACTATATATATGCCGGCGTAGCCCTCGACGCCCTGGTTTCAGAAGTACAACCCTTATCGCGAGCCACCGTCGTAGCTCCCTCCACCCCTCGCCGAAGTTCTTCATCTACAGCTTGCGTTCCGACGAACTCTCCGACGAGCTTTTCCGGCCAAACCGTCGCATCCCGACGTCAGCCACCACCACCAAAAGGCAGCCCTCGTCATTCTCTACACCGTGGCATATCCATTTGCGCGAATCCAGCGCCGTTTCATCGAGTTTCCATCTCATCTTACTTCTCTCCGGTGAGGTTCCACCATGGCTGACCGGAGCTCCTCCAAACCCAATGTAGAAGATGATACTATTTATAGTTTTGCCACTAAATTTGTTTTGATCATAAAATTTCCGTTTTAACTTCGATTTGACCCGTTCAAGTTGCGTTAGGTTCGTATTTGTGAGCTCTACATGTTAGTGTAGCTGTACAGTAGGTTTGGAAAATTTAATTTTTGAGTTTATATTAAAGTAATTATTTATCTATAGGAAATCTTAGAAAATTCATAACTTTCATGTTTTAAATCTGAATTTCGTGATCTTTACGTCTGTGTGATCGTAGTAACGTGTACAAGAGTTTTACAAACTTTTTATACTATTTTGCTACTATTGGTGTACTGTTTTAATTATGTCTCTTTGTTTGCTTCGTGTATGATTGCTCGGATGATTGTGTGTTGATGCTTGATGATCGAGTATAGACGGTGAGCAGTTTCTTGACGATCAGGAGTATTATTTTGAGTCAGACCAGTAGTATCATCAGGAAAGCTTTGATCAAGGCAAGTATAACATGGGACCATTCTTGTTGTCCTATTCACTGAAATTATCATACATATGCATGTGTCCTCCTTGACAACCATAGAGATTATAACTTACCTATTGATATCTTGTTTCCTTGTCACCTATTGGTTATGCATTTAGGTAGCTATTGCTAGTGCTTAATTATGAACAATGATCTTATAATTTGATTAATGGATTAAGCAATCAACCATTAAGATGATTTTATTACTGTTGAAAAGGGGCTAGAGCAAGTGGGTTATTTTGATGCTCTGGTTTCTCTCCGTAAGGATTTATCTGTACGTGATCATCCGGGACATACAGTACAGATGTGAGGGCTATATGGCTCTGGCTCTAGTTGTTCAAGAGACATTTTCTAGCTTGTTAGTGGTTACTTTAAATGGCGTAAGAATGGCTTGCCACGTTGGGTGTAGGACAGCCTCTAGTCTATGAGTATAGCCGAGAAGGAATTGTGTCATTTGAAAAGAGGTTCCTACATCTGCCTGCCGAGTGAATCTAATGGCCCTAACTTGTTAGACGAACTTTTGAATGGCTTTATATGGTTTTTAGTGTTTTGGGAGTAATTAACCCATGCATTTGGAAATCATGACTCACAGTGAAAGTGTACACCTCTACGCAGAGTTAAAAACTGGTATACTAGCCGTGCCCACAGATACGGGTGGCCTTGGAACATTTACAGATAGATGATCACTATTGCTATATCATGTTTTAATTACTGTTGATATTATTATGCCATGATAATGCTACTTCATTATTCTTATTATAATTGATTATTGATTCATTAATGAGATTTGGATTACCTTGATGCTACTCAATTGCCAATTATATAATGAATAAAAGCTAAATGCAGTCAAACGGTGTCTAGCCTTTTGAGCCTCATGAACCCTGTGTTATACTTGTTGAGTTCGACATGGACTCACCCTTGCTATTCCCCCACACCTCAGTGTTTAGTGAGGTGCTGCTCAGAAGAAGGATAAAGAGGTAGTGGAGTTTCTCGAAGTCTTTCAGAAGTGTTTGGCATACGGAGCCACCAGTCAGCTATCCCTAAGAAGAATGGAGCCTGAAGTTTAGTCACCGTTCCGCGATACTCTGATGTAAGTGTTAATATAGATATGTATACGTTATATAATAACATTGTTTCTGATACTTTTTCATTCTGACATATGTGTGGACTTTCTGGGCACACATATGATTAGCCTGGTTTTGTTCTTTAGAAAACCGGGTATGACATAATAGTACATGACGACGATGGAAATCAGCATATTTCTAAGGTCCATGTTTCTTCTTCGAGTTCTTGTGGTTAAAGGAAGGCGAGCCATGATGCTGGACACAACATTAGTTAAAGCACTATTGTGAGCAGAGAGCGTGAAATTCATAAATAAATCCTCAATAAATAAAGATGGAGAACAAATGTCAAGCAATTGAATAAGGCATGGACCATAACAAGAATATTAAGTTAGATTATTGTGAGCAGATAGCGTGAGATTGAAATAAAGCAAATCCCTTCTGACTTTCTAAATTACAGTCACATGCACACTGGAATACACCACACTGCAGCTCAGCAGTCAGCACTTCAACACCTGACTATCAAGTTAAGTCCATGTTTATGGGTGAACTTCTTAAGTTCTAAGGCCGACTAAGACAAAAAGATGGTTTATGCCCCGTGCCGATGGCCACACACGTATACAAGTCTTTGTTTCATTCACGATCTTGAATTAAGCTGATCGGTTTCAAAGAAACTAGGACTACAGTACTAATGAACAAATGAACTTGACAGTGAATATATAGCAACTCAAAACATATGCATATACAGAATCAGTTAGAAGACAACATGCAACAACTAATTACGTTACACCAATAGCTCCCCCAAAAAGGATCATCACATTTCCAGATTAAGTAAGAAAAATATATCTAGGACCCTCCAATGATTCAATGCAAGATCTGAACCATCTCTATGCAAACTCTAATTCCTCCAAATTAACTAAGAATGCAAGAGCAAGCAATTTCACAGAGATGGACTGAACCCTTATTGAGATGTATGTATAGACAGAAAATATAAAAACAGGATAGGTAGGATCAGCTTCTACAAAGGGGATTGGGACACGACCTACACCATGCAAACTACACCATGCCTACGAGGATCAGCAAATATTTGCTGGACAAGAAACCAGTAAAAATGAGCTAACCAGCGGCCTTGCGACTTTTCTTTAATTCATTTCAGCAACTTTAGGGAGTGAGCCTTGGCTCGACTAGCCAGTGGAGTAGGCTTGAGGCCTCAGCCGGCCGACCGGAGTTCGAGCCCTCGCGGGCGTGATTTTCCGGTACCCACCTCAAAAAAATCCCTATCGCTTTGCACGGAGCCTGGTGACTGTGTCGGCAACTGTGCACCTCTGGCAACACCGGCCTGATAATCTGTCCTGGTTCACTCGGCCTTTCAGGGCATGTGCCAGGGTTCGGGAGGTTTTCTGGGCCCGGGTAGTTGGTCCTTCCTTCTACAACAATGCCGTGGGGGTGGTTCTTCCCCCACCAGTCCAGTTTTTTTTTTATTTCAGCCACTTTAGTTCATTTTCAGCAACTTATCATAACAATTTCTAAGAGGAAGCTAGAAAGTGTGCCACGGTCACCCCCAATTCCAACCAATTACTGCAGCATGTATAGTCATTCTTGGTTGAGAAAAAGGTCACAAGCTAATTAGAGTCACAAGCAAAAAATATGACTAAATTAGCATATCACCCCGGCCAGGACCTAGGCATGGGTCCTCCACTGGCCTCCTATTGATTTCAACTACTAGATCTAAATAATTGATTAATACACCTATTTACTGCTGATCTACACAAAAAGCAATACTCATCTCAACTACCAGATCTAATCATGGATCTCTAGAAGTGATGCCTGTATATCTGCAAAAGAAGTAGGGAGAGACGGCGATTTAAGGGAGATGGGAGAGCGGTGAAGATAACCACGACATCATACCTAGGACAAGACAGTGCAACAGCCGCCGGCAGTGAAGTAGCTCGCTGCTGCTCCTCACGCCCTCCTGCTTTCCTCCCCTTCTCCTCCGTGCAAGGATCTTGAACTGGAGAAAGAACCGGATCTAGGGTAGGGTTACAAGAGAAATTATGCTCCGTTTTTGGGGAGAAAGAGAGGAAAGGAGAGAGAGGAGGGAGCGGAGCGTGAGAGACCCAGAGATCTCACCAGCAATGAGCTGCTTCGGCCGCCGGCGCGTGTGAAGGGAGGAATGCCGCCGGGGAGACGGAGGCGTGCGTGACAGAGGCGGGCGTGAGGCAGCTCCCCTCGTAACGTTATCGGATAGGACTGCAGGAGGTGCGGTATCAGGGGTGAATAGAGCGGTATCTGATTCCAGGGTACCTCATTACAGCTGTGTTTAGTTCCTCCAAAAATGCACTATGCAAAAAAAAAAGATTTCCCGTCACATCAAATTTGCGATACATGCATGGAGTACTAAATGTAGATAAAATCAAAAACTAATTGTACAGCTTGGTTGTACTTTGCGAGACGAATATTTTGAACCTAATCAGTCAACGGTTGGATACTATTTGCCAAATAAAACCAAAACATACTACAGTAATTTTTCACCCTTTTCGGGAACTAAACACAGCGTACGTGTGGGTTTGAACCAAACGATCGTATCTCTATTGGGTCCCGTCCACAATCGGATTGCGTTACATTTGGCTGAACCAAACAGCTTGTTGTTAGCAACTTTTCGCGTGTTTGGTTTGTGATTGTGAGTTGCCGCGCCCAGCCAAAATATCGGCCAACCAAACTTCAACGACTAAATCGCCCGCCTAGGATTCGGCCGTGTACCAGCCGCAAAAATAACTACGCGCTTTGGCCACACAAGCTGGGGCGTGTGCCAAACTGCAGCGTCGATCCAAACATCGCTGATATTTCTTCAGCCAACGACAAAATTTCGGTCTGCCATGTGCACCGGCTAACATCCAAACAGAACCTTACATACTATGTTGAGCCTTTAGAAAAAACATCTAGGCCAGTTTCAGTGGAGGTTTCATAACTTAGTTTCTAACACATTTATATTTTAGAAACAGTGCAGAAGAGTTTCGTCCCCAAAAAACTCTCTCTACTTCCATAAAACTCTTATCATCTCTCACTTCATTAATACGGTACCATATCAGCATATTTAATGTCTATGAAATTCTGATAAAACTTCATCGAGACTGAGCTTACTATGGTCAGCATTTAATCAGTAGTGCGTGCTTTGACCGGCATTTATGTAGACTAGCTAGTACTCCCTCCGTCCAGGAAAACATGCAATTCTAGCACAGTATCATGTTTTAGTATCTTAACTTTGACCAATCATAAATAAAAAAAGTATCAATGTTTATGATATCAAATAAATATCATTAGATTAATTATGAAATATATTTTCATAATAAATTGATTTGAAGGCATAAATATGAATACTATTTACTGTAAATTTGGTCAAACGTGAACTACTTTTTCTGGCACGCAACCCATAGTTGCATGTTTTTACGGACGGAGGAAGTAGTGTTTACGCACGAAAGGATAAATAGCCGTGCCTGCTGCTAGCCCTCTCAGCACCAATCCATCATCTACTACAGACTTCAGTACACAACTGCACGCAGTACGTACTACGTACGTTCCACAATGACTCTCATCAGTCTCAAGGCAAGCAGGCTAGGCTTGGTGCTGATCCTGTGCTTCGTCTCTCTCCTCCTCCTCTCGTCGTTAACCTACGGAGCGCGAGGTAGACGCCGTACTCTCTCTCTAAATTTTGAAACACGTACACGTGTGAAGTTTTGGGTGTCACATCGATGTCACGTGAAAGTGTCGCATTGGGTGTTTGGGTACTAATAAAAAAATAAATTACAAAATCTATCAATAAACCGTGAGACAAATTTATTAAGTCTAATTAATCTGTCAAATCATACACTAATTAAGTTTAAAAGATTTGTCTCGCAAATTACACAAAATCTATGTAATTAGTTATTTTTTAATCTATATTTAATACTTCATACATGTGTTTAAACATCTGCTATGATAGGGTATAAAGTTTTAGGGTGGCAACTAAACCAGGCCAAAGCTCCTATGATGAATTAATTATGCTTAATAAATTTGTCTCGCAATTTACTGATAAATTCTGTAATTTATTTTTTTATTAGTATTCGAACACTCTATACGACATCCCATATAATACCCGATGTGACACCCAAACTTTACACCCGGAACAAAAACAAGACCTTAATTTATAGCGCGCAAACCGATGGATATGACCCTGATTCCGTATGTTTACGTGCAGCAGGAGGGAGGTACACCCGCATCTGTATACCGGGGCCTTGCCCGAGGCCGAGCCCCCCGGCTGTCCCAACATACGGCGGCGTTCCAACATACGGCCCGCCGGCGCCGCGAATGCCGTAGTTTACTGCATCAGCGGAGCAGACACTGCCAGCGCCATGCGTATATGCACACTATATAAGTAAATAAAATGATCGAAAATCAGCGTTGTGTGCTTGTTTCGATGCACGTATATATAGCTATCACATACGTGCGCGCTCGGCAGCAGGTTGGTCTATACTATTGTAACCAAATCATATATATATATATATATATATGTATATATATATATATATATGTATATATATATATATATATGTATATATATATATATATATATATATATATATATATATATATATATATATATATATATCGGTGTCTTGCAATGAAGAGAACATTTATATATAAGGCAGTGTTTAGATGGTGTAAAAGTTGGTGTAAAGTTCCTGTAGCACTTTTCGTTGTTATTTGGTAAAATTTATCCAATCATGGATTAACTAGGCTCAAAAGATTCGTCTCGACATTTACAGATAAACTGTGCAATTAGTTTTTTTTACCTACATTTAATGCTCTATACATGCGTCTAAAGATTCGATGTGACGGGGAATCTTGTAAAATTTTTGGAAGTTTGAGGGATCTAAACACTGCCTAACATGTAAGGTGTTCGTGCCAGTGATGATACGCTTTTTTTTTGTTGAATTTAATTGAGCTTGACCCGACTTTAAATCAAATAAATTAGGGCCCATAATAAACACTAGTGAAAAAACTACAATCATGTGGAGATGCCAACGCAGAAAATTTCTAGATTCATGCAAACTTGAGGACAAGAAAAAACTACATTCATTGCTTACGCACGGAAAATAATATAGTTTTTGCCCATGGGGATAAATAGAAGGTAGAGAGCGCCAAATCGGCTCGTCAAGTTCTAGGCTGACCACTGACTTCCTGAGGAAAAGTCACAGGTGACTTTGGCCTTCCCGGATGTCACTCAATTCACATCTAACGGTTGCTTGCTGCTTCTCTGAACTTTCACCACGTATAGCAGTTAGCCTACAGGAAGATTACAACCCAAATAAAGCCCATTTGGGCATCATCCATTGATACTTGTGTCCCTACATAAAAAATAAATGTATATTTGTTGCTTGACATCTGGATGAAGAAAAATAAATTAAGCTAACTTACTTGTTAGGTTCTGCCATATCTGAATGGGAAGATTGACTCAACGAATACTGCACAAAGTCGAGTAGGTCTAAAACTTTTGGCTTATATATATGAAAAAATAAAAGAGACATTTACCTGTATGGTCCTAAAAAAATTGTGTCTTCCTTCCATGGCAATATTTTTTTTTGAACTTACCTGTATAGCCCGAAAACAAAAATCTCTTCCTTCTATGGCCTTCCATCCAATTCAGGCTATTGACGGTGTTAAATGTGGGGTAAAATAACCATTTTAACCCCTGACAAAAAATAAAGTGCATAGTTTAGTTTCTCTGTTTTAATTTTAGAGTAACATTGCACAAATAAGGTCACACATGATATTACATAAATATGTTGCTGAAACTTTATATTATTTTTTTTAGCATCTTAATGATCTCAAATGAAAAAAATGAAACTATAAAGTTGTAGATCCCATCGAGAGCTACAAATTTCATATAAGAAAGATATGATTTTTCCAAGACGTCAAGTGCTTATACGCGATTAATATACTGATAAAACTTTGTTTAATTTTTTTGAGCAACTTAACGATCTCAAATTAAAAAAACTCAAAACTAGAAAGTGGTAGATCTCGTCGAGAGCTATAATTTTCATATAAAAATCGTCTTCGTCTGAGATTGTATAAAAAAGATACAATTCTTCTGTTGAAATTTTATTCTTACCCCCACAATTAACACCGTCAGTAACCTGAATTAAACGAAAGGTCATACAAGGAAGAGATTTTCATTTTCGGGCTATATAGGTAAGTTCAAAAAAATATAGGACCATAGAAGGAAGACATATTTTTTCTAAAGACTATATAGGTAAATATCTCGAAATAAAACTGAAAGAGAAAAGGTTGATTTTGGCTGCCTGTAGAAAAGCAATATCACGAGGAAGATGGCAAGCTCCGACGACGAGACATCCAACGGTGCTTGCCGTGCGCCCGGCAGCACACAATCTAGCGCCAAAATGGTGCCGGCGCCTCTCATTCGCCCGCCAAAAATACATTTTTTTAGCAACGGCAGCTCAGCTTATTCCTCTTCTTGCGAGCTGGGCCTTTGTTTGGGCTGTCAAATGGGCTTGGCTGACTGATTCTTAGAACATTTATGAAAGACAGCTGTTGGATGAAAAATGGAGGGAATCAGGGCGAGGGAAAGTCACCCGTGACTTTTCTTCTTCAAGTCAGAGAATCTGCGGTGCTTCCATTGGCCATCGCTTGGATATACACTGTTAGAAATCAAGTTCGTTTGTGGCACACAAGCACAAGAGCAACACTAGAACACAGAGAGATGGGAGGATGGAGTTCTTCTTTTGTATTCACTTTTCTGCTCTCTTACAATGGTGAAAGTGACCTCCTATTTATAGCAAAGGAGGCTAAAATGAATAAAAGTTACAATGTTTGAACTCTAAGACTTTCTCCTCTTCATTTAATTGGCCACCATTCAAAGTCTGTTGTTCACATTGTCTTGGACTTTGATTCACAACACTCCCCTTGGCCAATTATATGCCATGTGTATACCTTGTTAAAAACTCCCCGCAAAAATCCAGTGGGAAAAAAAGGTAGGAGAAAAGAGTACATCACATGCATCGCTTATGCTGCACCTGTTGCCTCATTAAAAACCTTGCATGAGAAAACCCAGTGGGAAAAACTCATCAAGGGAAAAAGAGTACAACAGTTGATGTTGAAAGGTCCTTGTTTGGTTTTGGTAATTGAGTGACAACATTAAGTGGACTAATTGTGTTTATGTGAGATACACAGGTGACTAGCCCACAAGTACATGTGTGTGAGTAACATATGCTATGACGGTGAAGATGGCTTGGAGATGTTGTAAAGCTCACACATGTGATGAAGGAGCTCATTGCACATGAGACATGACATTGAGTCATGTGATCAAGGTGGAGAAGATCAAGACATGACTTGACTCGACGGACCGGTTGCAAGTGTGAAGGGCAAGTTGAGTGATGACTTGGCGCCGATGGACCTAAGCAACGGTGAAGAGCAAGTGAAGTCAAGATCGATGAACCAATATGATCATGTGATGATATGGAGTGGATCATATCATTGTTGATCATGTTGGTACATGTGTTGCATCAACATTGGAAGAGTTGGAATGAAATGCGTAAGGCAAAGGTATAACCTAAGGCATTTCATTTCACCGGTCATAGGTGTGTAGAGAAGTTTATGGCCGGATTTAGGATAGATGATCATACTATCAAGAGGGGCAAACTTATGTACATATCGGTCATCTAGTGCCACTCGAGTGATATAACTTTGCATCGTTGCTAGGATCGAGTGGTGTGGCAAGTTGAGTGGCTAATCCTTTGAAAAATAATTGTGAAAATACTAACACATGTGCACAAAGTGTTGTACACTTGGTGGTGTCAGCACATTTACAAAGGAGGAGAAGTTGGAGTTGAAACGGATCAACTCAGCGAAGAAATGAAGGCAAAACGAGTCACTGGAAGTGACCAGACGCTGGCTGCGGGGCCTGCGTGTCCGGTCAGTGGCTGCGGCACTGGCGCTAAAAGTGATCGAACGCACAGGAGACTGCGTCCGGTCATGCTGACGTACGCTGACGCAGTGGCGCAAGGAATAGCATTGACATGTGGCAGCTTTGGTGTGATCCGGGGACGAGCGGACGCTGGCCTGCATCTGGTCATAGGTGACCGGACGCGGCAGGTCGCGCAAAACCCTCCTCGGGACTTCTCTGGACACGATTGGACGTGGCATAGAGCAGCATCAGGTCGATTCGTTCTGCGCGTTAGGTCGCAGACTTGGCGCCTTGGGCGCGCGCGGCAGTGTCAGGTCAAGCCTGCAGGCGCGTCCGGTCGTCCCGATCGTTGGCGCGATGTCAGTGACCATTGGAATCAAGCGACTTCAGTTGAACACAGGCGCTATGTGGATGGCGTAGCGTGACCGAACGCTGGCCGGATGCGTCCATTCATTATGGACCGGTGCGTCCGGTCAGCCCGAGATCTGCCCAGTGAAGGGGTAACAGCTATTCTTTTCCCTGACGGTGTTGTTAAGAGCATTGTGCACCGAGCACCATGAATCACTCCTTTGTGTGCACAGAGCCATCCATTACCAAGAACCACGCGAATTTTAAGTGACTCCAACACAATAAGAGTTGTGGTGAAGTTTTCCTTGTTTATGACAAGACTGACGTTCGGGCATATCTGATCTGCCTGCATTTCTCCCACTGGGGTTTGAACTAGCAAAGGCCTCCTCGTTGGACACTTCACCATCTTGCACGTCTCTACCATGTCGGCGGAAATGAAAGAATGCGAAGCACTAGGGTCAAATAGAGCAAAAACTTGTACTGAGCTTACTTGAATATAACCACCCACCACTTTGGTAGCTCCATGAATGTTATCCATATCCACGTTGCTCAGTCTTCCATTGACATAGTTTCAGTGCGCTTTGCTTCCTTGAGCAGATTTCTTATGGGCTTTCCTTTTTCGCTTTTATCGTTGTGGATTCTGACTTAGTTCACTCCCAACTTGCTCTTCAACATTATTGTTTTGATAGTGCTCAGCTTCATCATACCCATAACATCCTTTAATGGCAGAAACATCAACCTTTTCCCACATATCAGTGCGAGACGTCATATAGGGCTCCTGAGTCTTGGGATACTACACTTCCTGTCATCAAGTGACCAACATCAGCAACACGAGCAAGTATAGATGATCATAATCATGAACTATCTAAAGGGACAACTCTCATCTCCGTGGATCCAAAATTATCAACCTTGTTCACAGGACATTTTTGCTTGAGAGTAGCAACTCAATCATGGAGACTAACCAATACTTCCGAATAAAGAATTAAAACTTTAATAAACCTTCTTTACATTGGCTACCCCCCTTAAAATAAGGGACAACAAATAAGGTAGCTTGAACCTTTTTCTAGATGAGCTAACTAGCATAAAGACATTCTGACATCCCAATGAAACTCAAAAGCAACGTAATAAACAAGTAACCTAAAATTTCCCCGCGATATGAAAAACAGAAGTGCAGTAAAACAGCTGTAACTCTCATTCGGTTAATCCAATGAATCTGTAGTTTATACCGTTGGAAAGCTTATAAAATTCTTTACAACTTTCTTATAGAACATACTTCCAGAGTCTGTAGTGAACTTGGTTGAAAACAGTACATATCAGAAACTGTTCCAGGTTTATGACAACACAGATACATTGCCTTGTGAATTTCATAACTCCCAAACCAAAATAGCTATGAGGGTGGTTCTTGCATTTAGAGAAAGATATTGAAGTCCACTCTTGTCCAGAATTTTCTCATGATTTTTGGTCTTTCAAGAACAGACATATAAGTTGATAAAGACAGGCTGCTCCGAAAGACAAGATATAGAAAGCAGGAGATAACCAAAACCCAGCTATTTATTTCATTAATCCTTATACCTTATACATATAAACTAAATGAAATCATGGACAAAACCCACAAGATCATTCCACTCATTACAAAATTCCAACTCAAGCATAAACATAAGCACAAAGCAACTAAACACTTAAAAGTTCATAAGCCACAAATTAAGATGACTCAACTTGGCTACTAACGGTTTTATTACACGAGACATAACTCCTATTTCTTAAACATGGTGTGATTGTAGCAGCATCCGGAGTAGATAGAGTCTCTTAAATTCCTTAGTCCTCTATATTGACATCTGAATCCCCACATCCTTCTTTACCATTCTTATAATTCATACCTTAAGATGGGTTAACATTGTATCCCTCAGGTGTAGATTTAATACCCTCATACTCAATCCTTTCTCCTGAAAGTGTAGTTAGAAATACTGAACGTTGGGCACACTCAATCACTCCTTTACAAGTAGATAACCAGTCTATTCGCAGGATAACATCAATGCCCATTAATTTCAAAACAATGAGGTTTGCCTTAAAATTTACCCCCTTTATGTCAAGACTAACTTTTGGGCATACGCGGTCCGCCTTTATTTCACCTCTTGGAGTTTTAACCATAACTGTTTTCCCCCTTGGAAGCATAAGTATGTTATGATCTTCTACATATTGTCTAGATATGAACGAATGTGAGGCACTGGGGTCAAACCAAACCTTGGCATTTCCTGAACTTACAGGAATTGATCCAAACACTACCTCCTTAGCTCCAGGAATGGTGGTAATATCCACATGTTTCAACCTTCCATGGATGTAATTTCTCTTTAATTTATTTCCTTGCACATGCTCCTTTTGGACATCCTGTCCTGGGTCTTGCTGTTGTGGATTCTTCTGCGGGCAAGATTTGACATAATGTCCTTCCTGCTGGCAATGATAACACTTTCTCTTAGCTGCATCTTTTGTGATGTCATACTCCACGGAACTGTTGTTTGGTATGCTGCTATCTTGCTGGCCATAAAAGTTCACCTTCGTCCCTTTGACTTGTTTCTTAGCTTGTTTGGCCTTTCAGGGTTGATACTCCATATAGGTAATTGTCCACCCATCTATGACTACCTCATGGGGAGTAGTTTTAGCTGGAGAGGCTTCTAACTCTTCAAGGTTTGGATTTATTTGACAAGGGATCAGAGCTGCATGTGACAATGTAGTATAACTCGATTGCTGATTGCTTTCCACAAGTGGTTCTAATGAGATTACCTTCCTCTTCTTGTCCATGTTGACCTCAAAATTTGGAGCCACCTTGACTTTTCCCTTATTAGACTCATTTTGAAGACAGGGAAAACCATAATGCTTACAACAGTGACATTGTTCCTGCCTCCCAAGTGCCTTACTATCAACATCTTTATTGGATTTCATATTCCTCCAAGCTTCTGCTACTCGTATCTTCTCTGGCCCCTTGGATATGTTGGCCTGACCTTGAGAAGAGCATTGTTGAGAATTTCCATGTTGAGCCATTTCTTCTAATATTTGATTTTGCATTGCTAATGGCTTCTTGTTAAAAGTGAGCAAGAGCGACACAATTCAGTCCTCTTAATCTCTGAAGTCCACAGTCTTCTCGTCACGAGCCGTCTAATAGGCAAGGAGAAAAGATTCAAAATAGAGACAAGGTTTTTATAACAGAACGGGGATAGAATTAAGCATAACTTTGAGAAAATAACAAAGTTAAAGAGAAAGCAAGAAATAGACAAAAATGAAAACATGCTAAACGTCCAGTTCTAACTAGGCTTGCGTCCTACAGTCAGCATTGCTCCGATACCAATCTGTCACACCCAGTTTTAAGAACAAAACTAGATATGCACTATATGTGAAATAAAGGAGTCAAATCTCACATATAGCCGCAGATAAGTGTAATACCAAGAGACAAATGCTTAATAAACATAGTGCAATAGTATAAGATATAACCTTAGAGAGCAACACAGCGGAAAGACAACTCCGAACACCGGGTGTAGACTTCACTCCAGGAACAAACTAACAGCCTATTAACTCCAGAGACTATCCTGAGGTGTGGGAAATAGCAAGAGTGAGTCCATGTCGAACTCAGCAAATATATCATGGGATTCATGAGGCTCAAAAGGTTTGACATGGGTTTACTGCAATAGCTTTTAGTGAGTCATTTTTTAGCAATTGAGTAGCAAAAAGTTTAACATAAGCCCAAATAACCTCATGATCATGTAAACGAGAATAATGTATAGCAAGAAACAATAATCATTAGTGAGCATCAATATCATCAGTATTATCATTATCATCAGTGTCATCATTTATTCTGTAAGGGTCCAAGGCCACTCGTGACCGTGAGCACGGCTGTTATAACAGTTTTACACTCTGCAGAGGTTGTACACTTTCACTGTGAGTCATGATTTACCCTTTCGCCTGAGGTAGCTAATCTCTTGACCCACTTCCAAGGAAGGTCGGCAGGGTTCACTATGAAGTCTTTCAAAGGTTCGTCTAACAAGTTAGAGCCGCTAGGTTTCATCAGTCAGTCTGTGTGATACAACCACGCAGGGATCAACAGTCTGCTTTTCCCCATTTGCGCCACAAGGGTAACCTCTAACAAGCTAGGAAAGATCCTTCTATATGACTAAAGCCAGAGCCATGTAGCCCTCACAGTTGTACTGTAAGTCCCAGATGTTCGCTTACAGATAGTCCTTAAGGAGAGAAACTAGAGCACCATAAAAACAACCAAATATGCTCTAGTCCTCTTGAGCCATGTTTCTATAAAGCATCTTTTAAACGTTTATTGCATATACCATTAGTCAAGTTACAGATCATTGTTATTTATCTTGAGCACTAGCATAAATACTACCCAATGCAATGTTCCACTGGTGTCAAGGTACAAGATACAAAAATTAGGATATCCTTAGTGGTAACAAGGTAGACACATGCACATGAATTAAGTGTATTCAAGGTGAATAGGAAACAAGAATGATCCCATGCTATACTTGTCTTAAATTGAGATCCTTTCTCTGATCCAAATCTTCAATTAATAGCTTCTTGAATCTCCACGTAAATCTCACCGACTGGACTTGATCAATAAATCACCACACACGCATCGAGCAATCATACGAAGCAAACAATGAATAATAATTAGAACAGTACACCAAACATTTAAAGAAATTTATAAACTAACCTACGTGTTGCTACGAACACATAAACGCGGAAAACACGCTAATCGGGGCTACGGTGAAAGAAATACATACACCGAAAGATTTTGTTGTATAAAACAGAAATTATAGGTCTCATTTGTTTTAACTATATAAAATCATATATATAGGATAAAATACTTTTTATAGATATTCAAAAGTGACTTAGGCTAAATTACATTTAAATTTAGAAAACTAAAGGAGAAATCAATAATATTTTATTTATAAATCTAGTTGCACAGTTATTAATCAAGGTAGATCTAAACTATGAAATTCTAGAGATTTTGATAAAGAAAACATTAATACTAATACGTAGTTCATGTTGTTATAAATCCATTGCAATTTGAACGGACTAATTCGGAATTAAAACAAATAAGTTATGAATTAAACGAGATTTTCTTTAGTAAAATAATAGATTAAATCTAACATCGAATCTTAAAGGTAGAAAACCTAACCAATAGTAGCACTAATAGTATAAAAAGCTTGTAAAACTCTTCTACACGTTACTACGATCACACAGACGTAAAGATCACGAAATTCGGATTTAAAACGTGAAAGTTATGAATTTTCTAAGATTTCCTATAGATAAATAATTACTTTAATATAAACTTAAAAATTAAATTTTCCAAACCTACTGTACAGTACTACCAACATGTAGAGCTCGCAAATACGAACCTAACTCAATTTGAACGGGTCAAATCGGAGTTAAAACGTAAAAGATATGACCTAAACAAGATAGTGGCAGTTTTGTAAATACCTAGAATTTTAATTTCGAAAATAAATCAAAATCTGGTTTTTAATGTGATCTAGACAGTGGAATTCAAGTAAATACTTCTTCTTCTTTTTGGAGTAGAACGTATGCTCACGAGCAAGCAGCCTAGTGGCTTCGTCGGACGGCGACAAGAGAAGGAGGAGAAAATATAATTTACTACATGAGAGATTTCCTAACTAGGGGCTCCTCTTACAGTAGTTTTTGGTGTGCTTTGCCCATGGGGTAGGTACGTATATATAGGAAGGCAAACTCTCCACCTCCATGTCAACTAGCGATATGGTGCTAATTGACGTTGCACCATCCACCTCCGCTAATAGGTCTAAGTAATCATTTAAGCCCATTAGTAAATAAATGTATGGACCTTTGAGATTTATTAGGATTATTGCACATGGGCTTTGAGCATTGGAAAAAAATGAGAGATTTATTATTTTTGGAATTAATTATTTTCATGGATAAAATAATTACAGAAAAGTAGAAAATTATTATTTAAGCCGCGAAAAATACTCCGAAAGCTCCGAAAATTCAGGGAATTTTTCCAGAGACATTATGGAACATGAGGAACCCAAATAAAGTATTTGGATCTTACTAAAAGGTAATTTTGGAGCATCTAAAAATTAGATTATGCTCACAGACAAGTGGAAACAAGCTACAGAAAAAGTCGGAAAAATTCTTGAGAAGTTTGTAGAGATTGATTGATGGACGAAAAACTGAAAGGAGTGATTCGGGTTACAAAGAAAATATTTTGAGAGGCTCTAAACAAAAACTTGAGCTGAGAAACATGTAATTTGATTGCAGAAAACGATAAAGGCTTGCTTGAGAAGGAAGATCGACCTACTAAACGCATTTTAAACACTTTGCTCACCCTCAATACATAAAGAAATAATAAGCAAACATCACATCAAATCATATGCACCAACATGTATACACACAATGTTGCTAAACCCTATGATAAATTTTAATGTAATGAAAAATATTATTTTCCTATGTTTTCATGAGCACTAGAATGCAAAATTAAATCACTTTGCATCTATTTTGAAAGAAGCAAATTTTAGGGTGTTACAATTCTACCCCCTTAAGATGAATCTCGTCCGCGAGATTTGGAAGATGATGATAAAAGAGAAAATGACACTTTGTCTTTATTCGATCCTCATTTTCCAAATTATTCTTTTCGTTGAGAGTCATGAGACAGTTTCTCATATCCTGACTGACTAATCTGCCTAAGCATGATCATCTCTCCTATTGAGCTCCTCCAAAGTTGTTTGTTCCTCTGCTATGACTTCTATAAACTCATGGTCCACTTTACTATCCTCAGTGTACCTATCTTCTAATTGGTCATTCTCGTCTTTCTCAGGTAAGAGTCGACCACCTTGATACTCAATTCTTTTCCCTGACGGTGTTGTTAAGAGCATTGTGCACCGAGCACCATGAATCACTCCTTTGTGTGCACAGAGCCATCCATTACCAAGAACCATGCGAATTTTAAGTGAATCCAACACAATAAGAGTTGCGGTGAAGTTTTCCTTGTTTATGATAAGACTGACGTTCGGGCATATCTGATCTGCCTGCATTTCTCCCACTGGGGTTTGAACTAGCAAAGGCCTCCTCGTTGGACACTTCACCATCTTACACGTCTCTACCATGTCGGCGGAAATGAAAGAATGCGAAGCACTAGGGTCAAATAGAGCAAAAACTTGTACTGAGCTTACTTGAATATAACCATCCACCACTTTGGTAGCTCCATGAATGTTATCCATATCCACGTTGCTCAGTCTTCCATTGACATAGTTTCGCTGCGCTTTGCTTCCTTGAGCAGACTTCTTATGGGCTTTCCTTTTTCACTTTTATCGTTGTGGATTCTGACTTAGTTCACTCCCAACTTGCTCTTCAACATTATTGTTTTGATAGTGCTCAGCTTCATCATACCTATAACATCCTTTAATGGCAGAAACATCAGCCTTTTCCCACATATCAGTGCGAGACGTCATATAGGGCTCCTGAGTCATGGGATACTACACTTCCTGTAATCAAGTGACCAACATCAGCAACACGAGCAAGTATAGATGATCATAATCATGAACTATCTAAAGGGACAACTCTCGTCTCCGTGGATCTAAAATTATCAACCTTGTTCACAGGACATTTTTGCTTGAGAGTAGCAACTCAATCATGGAGACTAATCAATACTTCCGAATAAAGAATTAAAACTTTAATAGACCTTCTTTACATTGGCTACCCCCCTTAAAATAAGGGACACCAAATAAGGTAGCTTGAACCTTTTTCTAGATGAGCTAACTAGCATAAAGGCGTTCTGACATCCCAATGATACTCAAAAGCAACGTTATAAACAAGTAACCTGAAATTTTCCCGCGATATGAAAAACAGAAGTGCAGTAAAACAGCTGTAACTCTCATTTGGTTAATCCAATGAATCTGTAGTTTATACCGTTGGAAAGCTTATAAAATTCTCTACAACTTTCTTATAGAACATACTTCCAGAGTCTGTAGTTAACTTGGTCGAAAACAGTACATATCAGAAACTGTTTCAGGTTTATGACAGCACAGATACATTGCCTTGTGAATTTCATAACTCCCAAACCAAAATAGCTATGAGGGTGGATCTTGCATTTAGAGAAAGATATTGAAGTCCACTCTTGTTTAAAATTTTTTCATGATTTTTGGTCTTTCAAGAACAGAGATATAAGTTGATAAAGACAGGCTGCTCCGAAAGACAAGATATAGAAAGCAGGAGTAACCAAAACCCAGCTATTTATTTCATTAATCCTTATACCTTATACATATAAACTAAATGAAATCATGGACAAAACCTAACCAACAGTAGCACTAACAGTATAAAAAGTTTGTAAAACTCTTCTACACGTTACTACGATCACACAGATGTAAAGATCACAAAATTCGGATTTAAAATGTGAAAGTTATGAATTTTCTAAGATTTCCTATAGATAAATAATTACTTTAATATAAACTCGAAAATTAAATTTTTCAAACCTACTGTACAGTACTACCAATATGTAGAGCTCGCAAATACGAACCTAACGCAATTTGAACGGGTCATATCGGAGTTAAAACGTAGAAGATATGGCCTAAACAAGATAGTGGCAGTTTTGTAAATACCTAGAATTTTAATTTCGAAAATAAATCAAAATCTGATTTTTAATGTGATCTAGACAGTGGAATTCAAGTAAATACCTCTTCTTCTTCTTGAAGTAGAACGTATGCTCACGAGCAAGCAGCCTGGTGGCTTCATCGGACGGCGGTAAGAGAAGGAGGAGAAAATATAATTTACTACACGAGAGATTTCCCAACTAGGGGCTCCTCTTACGGTAGTTTTTGGTGTGCTTTGCCTATGGGGTAGGTACGTATATATAGGAAGGCAAACTCTCCACCTCTATGTCAACTAGCGATATGGTGCTAATTGACGTTGCACCATCCACCTCCGCTAATAGACCTAAGTAATCATTTAGGCCCATTAGTAAATAAATGTATGGGCCTTTGAGATTTATTAGGATTATTATATATGGGCTTTGAGCGTTGAAAAAAAAGAGAGATTTATTATTTTCGGAATTAATTAACTTTATGGATAAAATAATTCCAAAAAAGTCTAGAATTATTATTTAAGCCGTGAAAAATACTCCGAAAGCTCCAAAAATTCAGGGAAATTTTCCAGAGACATTATGGAACATGAGGAACCCAAATAATGTTTTTGGAGCTCACTAAAATGTAATTTTGGAGCATCTAAAAATTAGATTATGTTCACAGACAAGTGGAAACAAGCTACAGAAAAAATCAGAAAAATTCCTAAGAAGTTTGTAGAGATTGATTGATGGACGAGAAACTGAAAGGAGTGATTCGGGTTACAAAGAAAAGATTTTGAGAGGCTCCAAACGAAAACTTGAGCTGAGAAACATGGAATTTGATTGCAGAAAACAATAAAGGCTTGTTAGAGAAGGAAAATCGACCTACTAAACGCATTTTAAATACTTTGCTCACCCTCAACACATAAAAAAACAATAAACAAACATCACATCAAATCATATGCACCAGCATGTATACACACAATGTTGCTAAACCCTATGATAAATTTTAATATAATGAAAAATATTATTTTCCTATGTTTTCATGAGCACTAGAATGTGTTGATGCAAAAGTGGATCTGCAAACACAAAGGGCTAATACCCGAAATCGATATCCAAAGCGTGCCAGTCGATTTGACCTGTTAATCGACAAGGATGAAGATACGAGCACTTTGGTCCTGACAACAGCGATACGCCCAAAAGTCACGACCAAGAGGTACTCACGCGGAACTCGAGGATCGTCGAAGATCGCACTGAAGCGATGCAGCTCGCCGAATCGATGAGAAGTCGTGAAAAAGGAAAAATATGCAAATTGACGAAGTCGCCCAAAATTAAATAGATGTAAATAAGAGTAAAAGCTGGTTTTTGATATTGATTGATTGATCCTCATTACATTGCCCTTCAATCTATATTTATACCCTGATCTACAGAAACATAACCAAATACGACTAGGACACTAAGTCCAAATCTAAGGAAACACATGACTCTTATACAAATCAGACTCTAACAAACATAGAAAAGGAAATTAATTCCTATCTATTCCCTTGTCCGCCTAAATTACGATGGAATTTCCATCGACCTCCTTTCCATCGGCACACTCCCTGTTTCATCAGCAGCAGTCTTCAAGCCTCCTTTCATCGGCACACTTCCTGTTTCATCAGCAGCCATGGTTTTAAATAGCTCGCTATTTTTGCCGCTATAGCCCGAAATAGCTTGAAAAAAATTGTGCCGCTATTTGCGTTCATGCACAATTTTATCGCAATTTTGCCGCTAAAGTCCGCTAATTACGGTTTATAAAACGCTAAACACTTTAGCCTTAGCTCGCTATTTAAAACCATGTCAGCAGCAGTCTTCAAGCCTCCCTTCATCAGCATCGACAATAACATCCTTAACCTTATCGGCAACACATCAATCCAAATTAACTTCTCCATACACCGCCTTCCTTCATCAGCATCGATAATAACATCCTTAACCTTATCGGCAACACCTCAATCCAAATTAACTTCTCCATACACCGCCACCATTCATCGGCAACCTTCTTTACAAGCTGTCTTTCATCAGCTATCAACATACACAATAATTTTTTCCTGCTGATTAGCCCACTCTGACCATTGTGCCAAAAAACGGTGTCAACAAAATGCAAAATTAAATCACTTTGCATCTATTTTGAAAGAAGCAAATTTTAGGGTGTTACATGTGGGCTTGGCGGGTGATACCAATTAGCCGTCGAACCACCAAGTGAGCGGTCGACACAACGGGGACGTAGCTTGGTGGCAATCAAGTGAACCTCGGGAGAAAAATTACCGTGTCCACATTGTGTTCATCTTCTCGGTGGTTTGCCTTCATGCAACACAAGCTTGTATTTACTTTTGTATACATTATGCTTGTGTGGTTGCTCTTATGATTAGTTAGCTTGTGTAGCTTGCTAATTACCTTCTTACTTATGTAGCATAGAAGTAGCTCTCATTACGTGACTAATTTAATTTGTGTAACCTTGTTAGTCGCGTTGCTTAGTTTGTGTAAGTAATTTGCACTCTCTAATTTGGCATTGGTTGCCTTGTTATTGAGTATTGCTAGTGAGTTTAGGGGCTTTGTGCTTTTTGTTTACTAGAATTGTGTAGGAGCTCTTTCGGTTGGTAAAGTACTAGTTGCATAGGTTTGTGTGACCTTGCCACTCGAATTGTTTAGGTGAGCTCTTACTAAGCTTGGCACCTTAGTTGTTTAATTAGTATCTTTATAAGGTGCTAGATAACTTAGATAGAGGAGTGTAGTCTTGGCTAGACCAATAATTTTAATTTCGCACTTGTTTTGGTTAGCCAACGTAATTAAGTTTTAGAAAGGACTATTCACTCCCCCTCTAGTCCGCCATCTCAACCCTACGAGTGATACCGGAGCTTGGTCTCTCATTTGTGGTCTTCACTGACCCGAGAGGATGGCGTCTAGTGGGATAGATGATTGCCACACGCACATTTTTTATGGCACTAACTTTGCACGATGGAAAAATCACATGCTTGATCATATTCGTGCAAAGAGACCTAAGTTTTGGTGGGTTGTCACTGGTGGTCTCACTCATGTCTTGGACCATAAAAATCTAACCAAAGCTCCAAAGGTTCTTTTTGAACTTGATTATGATGCTTATTTATTTCTAAAAGATGCTTTGAGCTTTGAGTTGTTTTACAAGGTGAACCATAAAGGAACCACCCATGAGTTGTGGGAATCAATCAAGCACACCTTCAGTGACTCCTCCACAAGTGATGATGGAAAGTTCAAGAAGGAGGATGAGTCTAAGGAAGTTGCTCATGAGAGTGTTGAGCATGATCACAATTTGGTGATTGTGGAAGATTGCTCCACCTCATGGTCAAGTGATGATGATGAAAGACCTACCATAAGTTCACTTGACAAGATTGATGATGATAATGTCTCAAGTGATGTAAATGATGATGCTACTCCATGCACACTCCGAGCACCCACCCACCACGTCCAACTCCAACCCACAAGACAGTTGCATGATCGATAGATTAGGACAGCCAACCAGATAATTATTTGACCCGCCTCTGTCAGGCTCCTGTAAGTCTCGTACTAGTCAACTCTACGCTCTTAGACGAACCGCACTGGGGAACTGCAAAACGTACTCTACCCGTCCACCTCATCCTTTAGCGAAGAAAAGAGCTGCACCAGAGGCCTCTAAATATTACGCTATCGGCTGGATTGCTCTATATTTGGCGCTAAACAGTTCATATAGAGGACGTCCGGCGGCAGCAACACGTGAGAGAGCAGGAGAGAGAGGAGTATCCAGCGCGGGCCCCACTTATTTAACGTTGAAAAAATGCTATAACTCACAAACCAAAAATCCAAATTAAATTCTGATTGCATCATTAAATTCGTCTCAATAAATATTTTAAAACTAGATGTCACATGGATATATTTAGATAAAGTGACAAGTAGGCCCCACAGTGGATAGATGATGATATAGAGGATGGATACGTGAAAACTGTATATTTTGTGGTAACTAGGACGGAATATTCTTTTTAGAGGATGGATACAGAGGATGATGAGTGCGGATAGCCTTATAACGGGTAATCTCACTAGTTGCATGCAAATTCCAGTTTGCGGAGTTTAGGATGCCCTGATTCTCGGACAAAGTAATTCTTGTATGGAGAGGGAGGAGTAGTCGTAGGGGAAACTGATTCTGGTGTGAAACGAAGAGCCTTTTTTGTAGGGATTCATGAGCAGTGTTTCACAAAGCTATTTTACAGCTTCCCTGCCAAACAGGTCCATGGAAATAGCTTCTCCCTACGATACCCTGGAAATGTGCTCTCGCATGCCAAATGTGGTGGGTGAATGAAGCTGAAAAAACTAGCTTCACCTAGCTTCATGCCGCTTTCGTGGGACCTAGCGCTGCCATGGGCACATTTGTCCCCAAGCTGGCGTGAGGAGGGGGGACGATGCCGGGGGCGCGTGGGCACAGGTAGCAGGGGCCAAGTCGCCGAGGCACCGGCGCGGAGCTGCAGTGGTGCGCAGATTCCAACTGATGTCGGGTCGTCGTCGCGGTCGCCGGACCGTGCAGAGGGGTGTGGATGCCGGGTCATCGGAGCACGGAGGCTAGGCAGGGGCGCGCTCACTGAACCGTGTGGTGGGTCCTGAACGCTGGAGAGGACTGTGGTCGCCGGGCCACACGGAGGTGGTGGATGGCCAGAGAACAGGACATGTGGAGGCGTGCAAGCGAGTAGATCCGGGTGTGCGTGAGCGAGTGAGAGGCGGAGGCGTGCCACCGAGGGGCGTGGAGGCATGCACAGGCCATTCGATGGCTGAGACCGAGTGGATAAGGACTAAGGAGGGAGAGGTGAAGAAATATGAGAGTAAAGAAAAAGAGCAAAAGAGAGAGAGAGAAGTGCATTATGGTCATTTTGTCCTTTGTTAAGAGAAGAAGTTGTTTTACCAAACGGTCTATCAAAACAGTTTTAGCTTCACCGATAAAAATGCTTGTCGATCCAAAGCTATAAAAAGCGGATTCACCCGTGAAGCTGAGCTGTACCAAACAGGCTCGAAGAGAGTTTTTTAGCTCATTACTTAATGGTGGGAATTGAAGAAGTAACTAGTGGGAAACGCGCGCCCTTGCGCGCGATTGGAAAGGATATTGATAATTATTACTTGGAGAAGATACAGACGGTAATATTATGGATATGTGTATCCGTACGATGCACTTGCTGATATATATATATGCATTTTGGCCATACCTGGATATAAAAGCAGGTTATATACACAGTGCGAACAAAGTATGGCTGTTATGTAGGAAAAAATATATGTTTGGTTCATGGTCTGGAGATTAGTTAAAAGTGGTATCCAAACACATACATAGATAAAGATTCAGTATATTACACAGGCGCTATTTTTTATGAGTCGTTATATGTACAGGCTTCAGATTGTAAGGTGACGATGAAGGTCTTGAGTAGCAAATGTAACGCCTTACATTTCGCAAAATTGATGCAACATAACATAGCTGCTTCATTGACCATAGTGGTGGGGCAGCAGGAAGGGGTATGTACTGCACAGTAGTTAAATAGGCATAGTTTGATCTGCTAAAACTTCGTAGCATCTTTAGTTAGAGAAATTAGGAACTGCCCAATCAAATAAAATAAGCAAGAAAATGTGTGATTATATCATCGACCTATAATTGCGATAATCGTTGGTTTGTTTTTTTAAAATATATGACATGTAAATTTTGAGGCAATGTTTTTTTTCTTATCTTTGTTGGCAAAGATGAAAGGACAATCCTAACAGAAGATCAGAGAATGGTCGTTTTTTGTTACCTCCCATTGGTTGATGATAATAGTGTGAGATGTGCAGCTATCTTCCCAGTCTGAAATCTGTAGCCATTTGAATTTTCCAATTGCATGGGCGCGGCACAAACCGGATATTTTGCAACTTGAATATATTTCAGTGTGACAAATTGGAGCAATAAAGTGAACAGAATATGGTTGTGACAAAGTAAATTCTGGATTAACAAAACATTGTTTTGTGGATAGACCTCGACACGTGGTTTGCAGATCATTAATTACAGTACCTGTGTAAAAGAGGTAGGTTACTGATTGCTAATTATATTATGGTGAAAACTGAGCAATCATGTTATACTGACCTATTCTGGGGTCTCTGTTAAAGAGGCCATGTGAGTATTTTGCTTTGGCTGATTCTCTGAAGCAGTGGATTTAGCCCTGTAATTTGCATACAAATTTTGATGAAAAGATGTGTATGCTTGGATGAATAATAAGATGTTGCTGGGATCTGTGAGTTTACCTTTTGGCTTTGTGTTGTAGTGACAGTGCAGATGGCTTCTGTTCGTCATCCTGTATGGCTGTGGTAGTCTCCAAGATCTCAGGCTCAACTGTTTGCCGGTAAATGGAGGCAAAGTTATTTAGGAGAGTTGAAGATGCATATAATTTGACGGATATAGGTTTAGGATTCCTGAGTGAAGGGGATAGGAATTAGGAACTGTTGATCTAGTTCTATCCCAACCAGAAGAGATTGAATCCTACTCTTATGCCATCGGGTAGGTACTGTTTTAGTTTGCTGTCATAGAAGCGTGGATGTGCGCACTTCTGCCCGTATACGCATGGATTATGCTTTTGACTTGGAGGAACTAACTTGGTATAAGTAACAGGTACATGAAAGAATGGAACAACAAAACAAACAAGGTATGATGAGGTAACACTAACAGATACAAAAAAAAGGTAAAATGGAGCTTCGCTCAAGTAAAAAGAATACTGCAGGAGGATATTGGTTGCTAATTATTTGTGGTAGTCTTTAAAAAAATCACTGATAGGAAGTCATGTACTTGCCACGACTTTTTATATTTGTACAATCATAAAGAAACAAGGTCCTTCTAAATTCGCAACTCCGAATGTAGAGTTGAAGGAAGAACTTACAAAGCCAAGGAGGCAGATAGGTTACTTCCTGATGGATATATTCGGTGTCGATAACTAAATTTTGGGCTTTGGAGAGGACACCTGTAAATGTATAATTGCATCAGTATGTCGTATCGGAATATAATAATGAGGAGGCTCATTAATTTAGCTCTGATTACATAGTTGTTGACAAAACTTTCAATGGTACCTATGGAATTGTGGTACCAAATCTTCAAGATTAATTCAGACTCTCACATACTGATGATGGATAAAAGGGCAATGCAAACTGGAAGAAGCCGTGGAATTATAGGGATCCTAAGCACTGAAAAGGTCTATAAAATTAGCTTTCTGATTGGACCACAGAAGTTACCTTTTAAATGCCAGAGTAGTAGGCAACAAAGATAGATCCTTTCCTGCACGTAACAGTGGCCTGGAAATCAGAAATCACAGATTGTGAAGAAGGGGAAAAATCTAGAAATAAAACTAAGGCATCTAATTTTAAGGCACGAATTGAAGCAGTATCTTGTTTGCAGTCAACCTAGTGCATACAGATGTGTAACCCACATCATTTCATGAAGGAGTTCGTAATGGTAAACAAAATCATGTAAGGAAGAAAAGAGGCAGTACAGTACGGGAGTATCAATTACCACCGAGTATTAGAAGCACTCTTGATTATATTGAAGTTCCCTATAATTGCTGTAAGTGATCCTGTAGACGCACCTATAAAAGGAAATGTATGGTTCTTGTCAGGTACGCTAGATGGAAAATCCCGAACCAGACAAATTTCTATGTGAAAACGTTAACGTAAATTCAGTAGCAAAGTAAACTCATAAGGAAAAAATAAAGATCATCAGTGGACTCCTTTTTTTTTTTGCTAACTGGCATGTTCTTTCATCAAGTCTTATAATCTTACTGCCTGTATTGAATTCGCAGCTAGCCATTGGGAGCTGGAAAACCGGAGGCAGACAAATATTTCTGATTCCAACTTGGGTAGGTAGGAGTTATTTTAACGGAATGGCAAAATGGACAATTGGAAGAAAGTGAAGAGAGATTGATAGAAATAAATACATCATATCATCGGCAATGGGGTGTGCTCAGTAATAGGAGAACCAAGAAATCATGTGAAGTAAAGACATCACTGACAATGGACCTATGCTCAGTAATAACTGCACAAAATGTAGCAGCCAAAGCAAAAAGGACAATATATGGAAAAGAGAATTGGTAAGATATAATGACACTGTCATCACAAAACCATGCAGATAGCAAGAATCATGTAAGGGTGAAATAACTAAGCATGATTGCATGATTCCATTGTTGTAGTCTAAAAATAGCTCATCACTGCATAACCCCTATACTCAGTAGATGAAATGAAGAATGAAAACAATACTCATCACCGTACAATGGAGGATTTCAGTTGCACACATGATCCACAACAACCAGGCCAAATGGCAGGTCGAAGAGTTTAACTATATAACCAACACACTTATGATGAGCATCCTAGAAGGTCTACAGGACTACAGACAAAGGCTAGACTGTCCTACCATACAGATTCAAGTTTCGGTATTACATAAGTGGTAGACAACCGGGATCTGCGCGATGATGCAACCTAAGAGGTTGGCTTGCGTCTTCGCTGCTGCCTACGCGACCCAGTTCCGATGTGTGTATAGATCACGCCTAGTGCTTCGACGTTGGAAGCGTTCAAAACCTAGTGTCGAAGAGACCCTCATAGGCCTTCTACACCGACATGCTTAGTGTAGATAGACCCATTGCCAAGCTCATATGCTTCATGACTAGGACCTCTCACCTTGCTTGAAAGCAGACACCTGAGAGAGGCTCCGAGGTGCCAGCTGCTTGCTCCACAATGGGAGCACTGGATTAGCAGGTAACGACTGCTTGGGAAGCTAACGAATTAGCGGGGAGGTTGGCGGAGGTCCCCATCAAAACCTAGATCATTAGAACCCTTCACTCTCATACCCCTGATTGTAAACTCTCTTTGGCATTCTAACACTCTGCTATACGTAGGGCTCGACACTCGAACTAAGATAAACCCTCTTTTCTTGAGTGTTAATCACCAAAGCCCCACACATTGACCACTAATCACTAGACGTGGTTTATGAACCCATGACAGAAATCATCATCTACTTCCTATACAAGATAGGTGGAAACCTTATGCCGCACGACCTTGGATTTGGTAACATTTGATTAGGAAACTAACTCATAAGCCGATCCGTGAAGGAATTCTCTGTAACCCTAAGCCCCAAGGGATTATATGAGGTGGGTTGGGATCCCTAGATCAGCACACACGTTCAACATCATCATACACCTCGACATACTAGGCACAAAGCAATCCAATCCATAGACATAGAAAGTAGGGTATTACCTCACTAGGGCCCAAACCTATCTCAACTTTATGTCTCATGTGACACCATCTAGTTCTTGTCGTACAATGCCCCATACATATCGCGACAAAAACATGGACACGCTCCATTGGAAAAAAAAAACAAGCCTGATTGGATGACTTCTGAAATATACCAAGCCGAATATTTGGCAAGCCATGATTTTGGCCATTGTTTGGTTTGCTACCAAACTTACCAACCTCTCACATTGGGCTAGCCAAATCTATGGCAAAATTTTTACCCAACTTTGGCTTGCCAAATCCTTGGCATGATAAATTTTGGCTGCAAACCAATCAAGCTCTTAATTCTCTAGATCCTCTAGTGAAAAGTAAGTTCATCTATATTTGTCTTAAGCCAACCTTAATTTTTAAATTTGACTAGCAAAATATATAAAAAACTACCTCTGTCCTTAAATGCATTCTTCTATTAATACAAGAATTTGACTAGCAATAACTATAGTAATATATTTTTAGCACAAAATTTTAATAATAAGTAGCTGCTTTTGTGATGGCCTTAGATTGGTCGGAGGTGGGAAGCATAGATTCTAGTGGAAGAACGTTGAAGGGCGAGGAAGATGGATGTGGTGGTGAATTATTCTTATTCCATTTCTATCTGGAGTTGGATCTGGACTCCTCTACAGTGGAGGGGACTGACAAGCTAGGGGGAGCCGCCGGCGCCACCCCCTCCTGGGATGCTGGGTCAATCTGCCCTGGCCCTCCTTTGGGCTTTGCTGGGCCCACCACATCGGGTACGTTTGGATCCATGACATATTTTGAATATGAACCTAATAACACCAATTTTATATAACCAAGTAATACTAATAGAATCGCGTGGCAAGCGCGAAGAGCACCTCTAAAAAAAAAGTAATACTAATTGAGCTACTGCCGGTAGAAGTCTTATTCTAACAAAAAATATGCCTTACCCTTTTATTAAGGGAGTATTATCTTGAAGAAAGCTTAGTTTCATATTCTGAAGGGACTTTTCATACTCTGATTCCAAGTGTCAGTCTTGTGTTGTTCCATATAAAACTTTATATTGATTGTAGAAGTTCAAATAATGTCTTACTAGAAAGTAAATTAATGTATGACAGTTAGGACATTAACACAGCCATGTTCTGCTACACTACTTCAGCAGTACTTTTTTCTCACAACAAATCAGTATAAGCATCAGCATAAACCAAATTTCAGCGAAACGTTAATATGAGAATGTGTTTCTTGAAGAATCTTGTAACAGAAAAAATATTATATATATTGTTGAGGCATGCATGTAACATTTTTCGGTGTTGTGGCCAAATTAAGATAAAAGTCTTCGATGGGCATCAAACCTGAAACTATGTTCACTCTTAATTATTATTGTAGATATTGGACACACCCTGTGCCATGACTGTACATAATATTTTTATGTAAAAGGTACCTTATATAGAGAGAGTTTTATTTTAGAACCTCATACTTTCTTAGTTCTAAACTATAAGACGTTTTGGCTTTTCTAGATACATTAATTTTACTATACATCTAAATATATTGTATATCTAAGTGCATAGTAAAAGTTATTATATCTAAAAAGATCAAGATATCTTATAATTTTGAATGAGAGAGTAATTAACTGCTCGTTAATTTCGTTGCACTCAGTTTGCAATTCATCAATCGACCACATGTCGGCTGATCACAATCTGCTCGTGCCGTATGGCACTTACAGATTCACCGCACAGGGCTGTGTCCAGTGCAGCTGCAGAACAAGCAACGACCAGCAGTAAACTCCCTTGCTTCTAACTTCCCAATCCAATTCCTGAATCAGTGTCTAGAAACATTTACATTTTCCTCGTGATTACCAGGTTAGACTGCGTTCCGGTGCAAGACGAACAGTGCCCAGCAGTGCCGGTATGTACTGGAGCATTGAAGCTTGGGCAGGCTTGCGGATCCAAAATGTGCGCATATGAAGGCTATGTCAGCGACAGCACATCGCTAACAATTTATGGCCTTGTTTAGTTCCCCAATTTCAACCCCAAATTATACTATGCAAAAAGAAGATTCCCATCACATCAAAATACCGGCACATGTATGGAGTACTAAATGTAGATGAAATTAAAAACTAATTATACAGTTTTGTTGTACTTTGCGAGATGAACATTTTGAGCCTAATTAGTCAAAGTTTGGATAATTTTTACCAAATACAAACGAATTGCTACTGTCGGGCCCCTACTTTAGGGTCCACTGTGCATTACGTATCAGTCCCTGGATCAGTAGCTGATACGCACAGAGCGAACAAGATTGATATCAAAAACCATACTTTTATTTATAATGGGAAAACACATTACAAAGTTCATATTACATAACTTGGGCCATTGGCCTGATAATATACATCAGAGTTCTAATCCAGCGGTCCTATAACGACGTGGTTCCATTCCTACAGGCAACTTGGAGTGCGAACGTAAACCTTAATCCTAAACTCAATCCTATATCTTTATCCTAGTAGTCCTCGAGTAGCTCCTTTGCGTAATCGTACATCTCCATCCTCGTACGTACTCCTGTCTTTCCAACCTGGCGTAGCTTCGATAGCTTCATCCTCGTTTGTACTCTGCAGCTTGACTCCTAAAAACATAGAATGGAGGGGATTGAGTACATAAAGTACTCAGCAAGCCCTAACTTTGGGTGGAGAGGTGAGGTGAATGGCGGAGGCTGTTTGTGGAGGTGGTCTTTTGGTGGAATTTTATATGGTAGTAGAGTGATATAAAATGGAGGTTTAGGCCCTGGGAGAGTATTAACCCTTCTCGCCAGTTCCCGGAGTTTATAAGTTATAACTTACCATAATTAATAACTTGCAACTTACCAGATTGTCACAGTTTCTTTACATAAAAAGTCTAATCATTTGAGACCTCATCCCAGCGGTTGCCCATTCCAAGGACGTGGCTATTCGAATAGATTTGATAAACTCTGCAGAGGTGTACAAATTTCCCCACATGATAGACACAGCTCCAAACCATGCGCGGTGGCAGGAACAGGCCTAACGAGACCTCGTACCCGAAAGAGCGCTACCTTAGATGTCCGTATAATTCTACCACGGCTTCTCAGGGGTCAGAAACGACTTGGATGATCACACAACATCCAATTGGACAACGACTTGGATGATCACACAACATCCAATGGATATATATATATATATATATACAAAGGGGCTCGCACACGGCCCAACAATAATTTTACATGGAAGATCACATAGCATCCATGCCGACCAGACCACGGAAGATCACCCAGCATCCGTGTCGTCTCCTGATAGTCCGTTGCCACTCCGGCCTCCTAGTAGAATTTATACTTCTATCTAACGGGGTGTGAGATCAAGTCTACCCATATAGACATGTGGCTGTACGAAATTCAGGCTAGGCGAGATGGCAAATGAACCGGTCCTTATATGACCGAAGCGAGTATCTCCAACAGGAACCCTTACTAGGCGATCCTGCCCAAAAGGATAGTCCACACCACGTGAAATATCCCCACTCGCTCCCGTCGAAAATAAGTTCTATTTTACCAGTTCAATTAACATCATGTTCTTAGGTTATCCATATCATAAAGCTCATAGCGTATATATATCACATTATTCATTATATATCACGACATTCATCATATATCACAATATTTATTATATATATTACAATATTCGTCATGTGTGATACATGCTCATAGCATTGGTTCCCATGATAGTATGAATAACATCATTTATGATTAACTTAATTAAATAATTAGTTATAAAAGGGAGTGGAAGGCTTTATGGTGGAAGTGGTGGAATATAGTGAAAGCGGTGGAATATGATAGTGGTGGAGCGGTGGGAAAAGGGAGTGGTTTAGGGGTGGTAAATTTATGTGGAGGAGAAAGAGTAGCGGAATGGATGTGGTATAATATATGGAGGGAAAAAGGGGATGTGAGAGTCAGGACTTGCCTCCGCTCGCTGATGATTATTTCCTTATTCCAAAATCCTGATCCATGCGTTTCTTACTTCTCCGTCTCCACGTACTGTGCTTCCCGATCCCATCAGGTTCTCTTCACGGCCTCTATCCTATGTTATCTAGCGTCGACAAGCACGGAAACACCAAGCAAGGAGAACAAAACAAGCATAATCAATCAAAGAAAGAGAACGGTCCTAGATGGGTGATGGGTTGGTGATGGCTAAGGTTAGCGGCACATACATGTATGCATTATACGTGCATGGGTTTAATTAGGGTGGAAAAGTAGAGGTGAGGTTAGACATGCATACGGATGATGCTTGGTACGTATACATATATATATATATATAGGCTTGCTTATATTTTATATATATGTATACACCCACCACGCATGCATGTGCATGGGTGCTAGCTATTATTATTCTATGCCTGGAATGTGTGTATATTCACGTATTTACGTACGTGTCATAGTGTACACACATACATGAATATACAGTGCTAGGGGTTGGGTGCAACTAGTGTTAGTATTAATACAAGGAAACAGAAAACAAATATGACTAGAATTTAAATGGGCACCAAAAATTATGAAAAGGATATGGGTGCGTAGAGTTTGATTTTAGAATATTTTTGGTGGAAGAATCGAGAGATGCGGATTTTGGGATGAAAGATATATGGATTATCGAAGGTTTATCGACGAAAGGCGTATGGCAAGGATATTGGAAATTATTTCTGGAATTTTAGATGGAGAAGGCATGGGAAATGTCTGGGTAGGCTCTGGAGTGTCTCTAATATTTATAGGAATTTTCTGGGATTTTTCTGGAAGGGGAAAAGGGCTTACTTCCACTCCCGTATACACTTCCCTTGTGTGCCTAGCATTTTCCGCGTGTAGGGCGCTGTGCAGGTGGACCGGTGTAGGGCACTGTGCTGTGGACCGGCTGCCTGTGTCTCTTGTTCACGTGCACCGCGTTTATAGAAGGGGGAGAGCCGGATGGAGCAGATGACAGACGGGACCCGCAGGGCGAGGTGGCGGGCTCCCGTTGGCTGAGTCAACATGGCGAGCTTATCCCTGTCTTTGCCCTCACGGTCACGGGCTCACGGCTCCTCTGTCCGTCTGAGAGAGAGAGCAGAAGGCAGGAGCCGAGCAGAGCACAGAGCGGCGGCGAGGACACGGTCCGGCTCCGTCGGGTTGGGTGTGGCCTGGGCGGTGTTCTCGCAGGTTGCGGCGACGGCGACGGCGGGCTCCAGCGCTAACGGCGCGACTCCAGCGTGGTCCTGGCCGGGGCAGCATTTTTCGTTCCCCCGAGCATGGCAGCAAAGAAGAGAGGGAGAGGTAGCAGAGGGCAGCAGACGACCAGGCAGCAGGGCGCCTGCGGAGCACCCCATTAGCCTCTTTCCGTGTCTCGGCGGCAGCTGCGGCCGAGGCGACGTTGCGAGTCGTCGTCATGCCGAGCACACGGAGATGGAACTCGAAGGAAGGAGAGCGGAACTTCAGCTCGGGCTCGGCTGTGGTGACCGGCAACGCCGTGGTAGCTGGCTTTTTTTATAGCCAAGCCTTGCCAACAGTAAGATGGTGGCGGTCGGAAAAATCTCCCGGCCGAGAAGATTTTTGCCGGCACCAGCACGTGTGCAGGACGGTGGCTTGAGCTGGCGCTTAGCTTGTCATTCACGTAGAAGAGGACAACGAGGAGACATGGGTGGACGACATACAGGTGTGGCACAGCTGTGGCTTTGCTGGTTCTGGTTGGGTGCACGCAGAAGAAGAGTGGGGCCGTGGGCCAGCAGGAGAATGACATCCGAACAACACGAGGAGACGACGGCCTCGTGGAGGCGGTGCTTGGATATTTTCCGGCCAGAAAGATTTTTGCTGGCATCCGTTGCAGAGTTTCGGTGCCTTCGTGGCGCACACGCCGTTGTTTGAGCTGACGCCAGTGTCCATGTCCATGTCCTTTGCCTAGCATTGCTTTGCATGTACGAGGAGGAAGGCGACGAAGGGAGAAAAATCTGGCTAGAGATATTTGCCAGCAACAGGGAAGGGACATGGGTGGCGTGCTCCATGCGCATGCGTGTACTGATCTTGCTGTGCCCTGGCGTCCTAGCTTGCATCAGTGGCCGGTGTCCACGCGGCCTTCTGGACCAGCCGAGCAGGCAGCCAGGCACTGGTGCTCAGGCACAACGAAGGGAAGGAGTTTTGGGCAGACGTACATGCAGAAGAGAAAGTGAGCCGAGTGGATGATTTAGGATCGAGGGGATTAGGGAAAGGAAATGAATTTATTTTTGTGGAAGAGAATTGGATTATGAGTTTTTGGAAGAAAAGAAAAATGTTTTGGAAATCAAGGGAATATTTTAGTGCCACAAATAAATTCTAGAAAAGAACACGATCACTCAACAAAATTACTAAAATGCATATGGTGAGTTTTAGTTCAAGGTTTTTGGAAAAAAAATTCTAAAACGGTTTCGCAGAAAATAAATAGATATAGTTTTAGTTTGTTGTAAAATTTTTAAAGTTCAAATTTTTAGTGATTTTTATCATGATGCAAAAACACGGGTGTTACAGATCTACCCCACTTAGAAGAATCTCGTCCCCGAGATTCAAATAGACTGGAGGGAGAAATTAGAGAGAGAGGAACTAGGGGGGAAGAAGAAACTAGAGAGAAAGATCGCAGACTCCTTTTTATCTTACTGGACTGCCTCCCGAGAATTTTTCAGTCTTCGTAGATTCCCTTCCCATTTGCAGTAGGTCACCATTGTCATACATTGCTTTCGGTAACACTTGAGGTGAAGTTAAATCCATCTCTGCTCATGTTTCCTGGTGCCCCTTTTTTTTGTAATATTAGTAGTCACTCAATTCAAATCTTCTAACTTTCTGATCCCCTAAGTAATTCCAATTTTCAGATCTTGGGCTACCCCACTTAGATGATTTGATCTTCTGGTTGCAGAGCTACCCACTTAGATGATTTAGACCTCCACGGTCCAATTTTTTTTATGCCAATCTTCTGGATTTATGGTGACAGTGTGTTGGTTTTGTTTCTTTTGAGCAACAATCACTGTGAACTTAGGATTCCATTTCTAATCCTATTTAGGGTTCCATTTCTCATCCAAAAGCTTGGATCTTCAGTAGCTTAGTTGTTTTCGCCCTATCTGATCAATGATTTCTTTCTTTCTTGACTACGGGTCCAAATCTACCCCACTTAGAAGATTTATCCTTAAATCTTCTATTTCATTTTATATATTACTTCTTGGGCATGATTATTTTCCTGTAGAGCACTCTTGGTTTTGTGGTCACCCTTACTTATCTTAATAATATATAATAATATTTATTTTTTTTTCTTGCACCCGTGTTCTTCTTCATGCACGCCATGGGATCACGAGCCAAACACATAGATTTTTGATTGCCACAGAAGGGTTACAACAATGGGGAAAGAGGGAGGTACATCTCCCTAGGGAGAACTAGTCTACTTCATCGGACAGGGAGGCTTCATTCTGGCGTGCTGGAGGTTCTTCCACTGAGCTTGGTGCAGGTTCTTCGTTTGGCAGTGGTTGAGTGAGCGGGAGGAGAGGCTCGGCGTCGAAGTCTCTCGATGGTGGTGGTGCTGGGGGTACTGCAGGGTCCGTCCTTCTTCTTCCTGGCAGGTGGATGGGGATTCCTTCCAAAATCACGGGCTCTTGCCTATCAGCGGCGACTCGAGCTTGTGCTTCTACATGGAGGCTCCTAGCGTAGATCACGGCCACTTGGGCGCGGTGGATGCAGTTCATCAGTCCGGCGGCTTGCCTATCGTACTGCTCGTCGAGGGAGAGCAGGTAGTCGGTCATGAACTTCATGGTGGGGTTGTCTTCTTGCTCCTGCAGGGCTTCCATGCGTGCGACCCAGGTAGGGCGGTTCTTCTCCAGTGGTGGGAAGAATCTCATGGGTGTACGAGTGATGGGCTCTTCGTAGAGCTGGCACAGGTGTCGCAGGGCTTTGCGGGCGACGGCTTGGTAGGTGTCGGTGAAGCGAAAACCGGTTGCAGTCATGCTCCAAGCTTCAGCTATGTCGGGGAAGTCTTCACTCTTTGCGACGTAGATGGTGACTTCACAGCGCTCGATGCCATGTTCTTCATACTCACGGCCTTCATACTCGGGACGCTTTTGTATTCCAAGTCTCTGCATGGTGGCATACATGAGCTTGGGGAATCCTTCGGTGTGGAGGCAGTAGCTGCTGACCCAAACACCTCCGGCCATTTGTAGGCGTGGGAGGAATCAGCTGTGGTGGTTTGTGAGTGGAAAGCTGAGGGTGTGGTTGCTTTGCTTTTGCTCAAGGTAGGGAGAAGCTGGGAGTGGGATTCTTCAGTAGGCGTGGGTGATGATGAGGGCGTAGGAGTTCCTTCTTTTATAAGGTGCCGGTGGTGAGGCTTGCAAGGGACACTTTGACTGGTCCTGAGGTGTGCGGTGGAAGGAAGGGGAGTGGGGATGGGTTCCACTTATATAGTGTGACACTATGGCGGGGTGTAGTTTTGACAACTGTGCGGTGGTCTTCGTCGGTTTGCGGCTTACTGTAAATCCGGAAAACGAGGCGGCTGGGGTCTGTTGGTGATGGTGGCATTGACTGCACCATTTTTTTCTTTCTTCTTTTCTCTTTCAATGATTTGAGCCCAAAAAAAATCTCGAAAATATACGTGGCACCAACAAGATTTCTAGGATTTTATTCTACCCTTTTTTTTTCAACAACTAACTTAGGACCTTTCGTACGGTAACGGGCGCGTTACAATGATGTACAAGATTATTGATCCTATCAGCATAGAAATTAGGGTGGCAAAGACGAACGTAACGAGCTCATCTGCTTCTAAGCACATCTTGAGGACTTCAACTTCTTGCTTCTGACAACGTACTTTTTCTTTTTCTTGCTATTTTTCCGGTAAATCTTCGGCTGGCAACACTTTTTTTTTGGATTATTGGAATAAGTTGGCACTTGAGTAGGGGCTTATGTGGGTGATTTGCGTTGTTGGCGGGGTGTCTTGAGGTGAAGGGGCAGCTGAGGGGGGGTGTTTTTATAGGCGGACGACGGTGGGGGTTAGGGGACCGGGTGCGCACCATTATTGGCAGCATTGAGCAGCATCGAGTGCCGAAGGAATCGGCGTCGTGGGGGACAGCAGCAGCAACTTTCGGCGGTGATGGAGGTGACAGCATGAGCGGTGTCGTGGGGCTGTGGTGCTTGGTGCGGCGTGCAGTAGGGAGAAACAGCGGCGTGTGGGAAAAGTGCGCGGTGGCGTGGACGGTGGAGGCGTGTGGGGCGTGGACGGTAGCGGCGTGCGCGGAATATACGGCTTTCGCTTGCAACATGCTGTGTATATTTTCAGGTTGCTCTGGTGCGACAAGGAATAGGCTGTTGGTGTAGTTGACTAGATCAACACCGTATTGGCAGTACTGGCATTGGTAGCTGCTGATTTCTTATTTCCCTCTTGTCTTCTAAAATTATTTTCCAATAGTTTCTGCCTTCTCAAAATATCTTAGATAGTTGTCTTCCTTTGTATGACCTCCAGAAAATATCCGTAGGATGGGAGAGAGGAAGGAGCACAAGGTGGGAAGAGAGGTCTAAAAGGGGTGGTTGTAACAAAATGCAAGGATTTAGCTTCATACAACACACCAAATAAATTAGAAAACTAATTGGCAAAAACTAAGTTCGCTACCTATTTTTGCGCGTAACCCCTACAAAGTTTATAATATTTATTTATTTACTATTCTATTATTATTATTATTATTATTATATTGTAAAACATAATCTTTATTTCAAACCTACGTATATTTTGAAGGGGTCAAAGAGGAGGGAAAACCATATTATTGAAATAGAAGGTCAAGGCAAGATGAGAGACAAAGTTATAAGCAATGTTTTCCAAAATAGATTTCTAGAAAAATATTCCTATCTAACGGTCATGCTAAGGTTTTGTCCTACAGTCCAAGTATGGCTCTGATACCACCCTGTCGGGCCCCTACTTTAGGGTCCACTGTGCATTACGTATCAGTCCCTGGATCAGTAGCTGATACGCACAGAGCGAACAAGATTGATATCAAAAACCATACTTTTATTTATAATGGGAAAACACATTACAAAGTTCATATTACATAACTTGGGCCATTGGCCTGATAATATACATCAGAGTTCTAATCCAGCGGTCCTATAACGACGTGGTTCCATTCCTACAGGCAACTTGGAGTGCGAACGTAAACCTTAATCCTAAACTCAATCCTATATCTTTATCCTAGTAGTCCTCGAGTAGCTCCTTTGCGTAATCGTACATCTCCATCCTCGTACGTACTCCTATCTTTCCAACCTGGCGTAGCTTCGATAGCTTCATCCTCGTTTGTACTCTGCAGCTTGACTCCTAAAAACATAGAATGGAGGGGATTGAGTACATAAAGTACTCAGCAAGCCCTAACTTTGGGTGGAGAGGTGAGGTGAATGGCGGAGGCTGTTTGTGGAGGTGGTCTTTTGGTGGAATTTTATATGGTAGTAGAGTGATATAAAATGGAGGTTTAGGCCCTGGGAGAGTATTAACCCTTCTCGCCAGTTCCCGGAGTTTATAAGTTATAACTTACCATAATTAATAACTTGCAACTTACCAGATTGTCACAGTTTCTTTACATAAAAAGTCTAATCATTTGAGACCTCATCCCAGCGGTTGCCCATTCCAAGGACGTGGCTATTCGAATAGATTTGATAAACTCTGCAGAGGTGTACAAATTTCCCCACATGATAGACACAGCTCCAAACCATGCGCGGTGGCAGGAACAGGCCTAACGAGACCTCGTACCCGAAAGAGCGCTACCTTAGATGTCCGTATAATTCTACCACGGCTTCTCAGGGGTCAGAAACGACTTGGATGATCACACAACATCCAATTGGACAACGACTTGGATGATCACACAGCATCCAATGGATATATATATATATACAAAGGGGCTCGCACACGGCCCAACAATAATTTTACATGGAAGATCACATAGCATCCATGCCGACCAGACCACGGAAGATCACCCAGCATCCGTGTCGTCTCCTGATAGTCCGTTGCCACTCCGGCCTCCTAGTAGAATTTATACTTCTATCTAACGGGGTGTGAGATCAAGTCTACCCATATAGACATGTGGCTGTACGAAATTCAGGCTAGGCGAGATGGCAAATGAACCGGTCCTTATATGACCGAAGCGAGTATCTCCAACAGGAACCCTTACTAGGCGATCCTGCCCAAAAGGATAGTCCACACCACGTGAAATATCCCCACTCGCTCCCGTCGAAAATAAGTTCTATTTTACCAGTTCAATTAACATCATGTTCTTAGGTTATCCATATCATAAAGCTCATAGCGTATATATATCACATTATTCATTATATATCACGACATTCATCATATATCACAATATTTATTATATATATTACAATATTCGTCATGTGTGATACATGCTCATAGCATTGGTTCCCATGATTGTATGAATAACATCATTTATGATTAACTTAATTAAATAATTAGTTATAAAAGGGAGTGGAAGGCTTTATGGTGGAAGTGGTGGAATATAGTGAAAGCGGTGGAATATGATAGTGGTGGAGCGGTGGGAAAAGGGAGTGGTTTAGGGGTGGTAAATTTATGTGGAGGAGAAAGAGTAGCGGAATGGATGTGGTATAATATATGGAGGGAAAAAGGGGATGTGAGAGTCAGGACTTGCCTCCGCTCGCTGATGATTATTTCCTTATTCCAAAATCCTGATCCATGCGTTTCTTACTTCTCCGTCTCCACGTACTGTGCTTCCCGATCCCATCAGGTTCTCTTCACGGCCTCTATCCTATGTTATCTAGCGTCGACAAGCACGGAAACACCAAGCAAGGAGAACAAAACAAGCATAATCAATCAAAGAAAGAGAACGGTCCTAGATGGGTGATGGGTTGGTGATGGCTAAGGTTAGCGGCACATACATGTATGCATTATACGTGCATGGGTTTAATTAGGGTGGAAAAGTAGAGGTGAGGTTAGACATGCATACGGATGATGCTTGGTACGTATACATATATATATATATAGGCTTGCTTATATTTTATATATATGTATACACCCACCACGCATGCATGTGCATGGGTGCTAGCTATTATTATTCTATGCCTGGAATGTGTGTATATTCACGTATTTACGTACGTGTCATAGTGTACACACATACATGAATATACAGTGCTAGGGGTTGGGTGCAACTAGTGTTAGTATTAATACAAGGAAACAGAAAACAAATATGACTAGAATTTAAATGGGCACCAAAAATTATGAAAAGGATATGGGTGCGTAGAGTTTGATTTTAGAATATTTTTGGTGGAAGAATCGAGAGATGCGGATTTTGGGATGAAAGATATATGGATTATCGAAGGTTTATCGACGAAAGGCGTATGGCAAGGATATTGGAAATTATTTCTGGAATTTTAGATGGAGAAGGCATGGGAAATGTCTGGGTAGGCTCTGGAGTGTCTCTAATATTTATAGGAATTTTCTGGGATTTTTCTGGAAGGGGAAAAGGGCTTACTTCCACTCCCGTATACACTTCCCTTGTGTGCCTAGCATTTTCCGCGTGTAGGGCGCTGTGCAGGTGGACCGGTGTAGGGCACTGTGCTGTGGACCGGCTGCCTGTGTCTCTTGTTCACGTGCACCGCGTTTATAGAAGGGGGAGAGCCGGATGGAGCAGATGACAGACGGGACCCGCAGGGCGAGGTGGCGGGCTCCCGTTGGCTGAGTCAACGTGGCGAGCTTATCCCTGTCTTTGCCCTCACGGTCACGGGCTCACGGCTCCTCTGTCCGTCTGAGAGAGAGAGCAGAAGGCAGGAGCCGAGCAGAGCACAGAGCGGCGGCGAGGACACGGTCCGGCTCCGTCGGGTTGGGTGTGGCCTGGGCGGTGTTCTCGCAGGTTGCGGCGACGGCGACGGCGGGCTCCAGCGCTAACGGCGCGACTCCAGCGTGGTCCTGGCCGGGGCAGCATTTTTCGTTCCCCCGAGCATGGCAGCAAAGAAGAGAGGGAGAGGTAGCAGAGGGCAGCAGACGACCAGGCAGCAGGGCGCCTGCGGAGCACCCCATTAGCCTCTTTCCGTGTCTCGGCGGCAGCTGCGGCCGAGGCGACGTTGCGAGTCGTCGTCATGCCGAGCACACGGAGATGGAACTCGAAGGAAGGAGAGCGGAACTTCAGCTCGGGCTCGGCTGTGGTGACCGGCAACGCCGTGGTAGCTGGCTTTTTTTATAGCCAAGCCTTGCCAACAGTAAGATGGTGGCGGTCGGAAAAATCTCCCGGCCGAGAAGATTTTTGCCGGCACCAGCACGTGTGCAGGACGGTGGCTTGAGCTGGCGCTTAGCTTGTCATTCACGTAGAAGAGGACAACGAGGAGACATGGGTGGACGACATACAGGTGTGGCACAGCTGTGGCTTTGCTGGTTCTGGTTGGGTGCACGCAGAAGAAGAGTGGGGCCGTGGGCCAGCAGGAGAATGACATCCGAACAACACGAGGAGACGACGGCCTCGTGGAGGCGGTGCTTGGATATTTTCCGGCCAGAAAGATTTTTGCTGGCATCCGTTGCAGAGTTTCGGTGCCTTCGTGGCGCACACGCCGTTGTTTGAGCTGACGCCAGTGTCCATGTCCATGTCCTTTGCCTAGCATTGCTTTGCATGTACGAGGAGGAAGGCGACGAAGGGAGAAAAATCTGGCTAGAGATATTTGCCAGCAACAGGGAAGGGACATGGGTGGCGTGCTCCATGCGCATGCGTGTACTGATCTTGCTGTGCCCTGGCGTCCTAGCTTGCATCAGTGGCCGGTGTCCACGCGGCCTTCTGGACCAGCCGAGCAGGCAGCCAGGCACTGGTGCTCAGGCACAACGAAGGGAAGGAGTTTTGGGCAGACGTACATGCAGAAGAGAAAGTGAGCCGAGTGGATGATTTAGGATCGAGGGGATTAGGGAAAGGAAATGAATTTATTTTTGTGGAAGAGAATTGGATTATGAGTTTTTGGAAGAAAAGAAAAATGTTTTGGAAATCAAGGGAATATTTTAGTGCCACAAATAAATTCTAGAAAAGAACACGATCACTCAACAAAATTACTAAAATGCATATGGTGAGTTTTAGTTCAAGGTTTTTGGAAAAAAAATTCTAAAACGGTTTCGCAGAAAATAAATAGATATAGTTTTAGTTTGTTGTAAAATTTTTAAAGTTCAAATTTTTAGTGATTTTTATCATGATGCAAAAACACGGGTGTTACAGCTACTGTAGCAATTCGGGGCACCCGAATCCGGATCTAAACAAGGGCTATACCACTCTTGTAGCTGCAGACAACAAGACATCACCATGCCAGAGTAAGTAGAACATGCAATTCTGCAACCACCAGTACAAAATCAATTTTTTGCTGACACTTGTAATTTTTTTCAGTAGCTGATCATAATGTATAGATGTCAGTATAAATGAAATTGTAGGCCCATAGCTATGAGCCACCAGGACAAATTCATCTTTACTAGCAGTTTTTAAGTCCACGACCTCCAGTAAAAATCACGTTTTTACATTGGCGGTTTTCTTAACCTACCGCCAGTGTAAATCCGATTTGTACGGGCGGCATCCTTAAGAGAATCACCGGTATAAATACATGATTTCTATTGATAGTAGTTGGTAGGCTTAGAAAAACCGACAGTAAAGATGCATTTACACTAGCGGTTTTCTTAACCTAGCGCCACTACAATTAATTTGAAATTAGTTTTTTTATTTTTTGCAAATGATTTCATATGGAGAAATGGTCTGAATAAAAATTGTAGTACATGAAAATATCTTTAACTTTGTAGTTGACTACTTTTTTATCTAAAATCATTTAGGTCTCTGAAATTATGTTTTAAAATTAATAATTTTAATTTTTTTTTAAATTTCTTAAATGACCTCGGATGGAAAAACGATCATAAGCAAAGTTGTAGATCTCAATGAGATCTAAAACTTTGTAGTTGACAATTTTTCATTTAATCCGCTTAAGGCCTCAAATCTCTATTTAAAAATTTGATGGAGTAAATACTAGGGGAATGTTTTTGTTTTTAAGACACAAGTGACTTTAGGTGCAGTGGCAAGGAGAGTAACATGCAAGGTCTGAGGTTCTAAGTTTGATTCCTAGGAACTGCACATACATGTGTGTGGCTGTCTAGTGCTGGCCCCAACTGATAAAAAAAATTCTTTTTGCTGATTTTTTTAGCCTGATTTATAATTTTTGAAAAAAATATTTACACTGGCAGCATCTTTTTTGCTACTGTTTAGCCTGATTTGTAATTTCTAGAAAATTATTTACACTAGCGGCATCCTTAAAGAAAAACACCCGTGTAGATCCATTTACAGTGCCGGCTTCCTTAAGAAAAATGCCAATATAAATATTTACGCAGGCAATTCTTAAGGCCACGTTTGGATGGCTTCCGTAATTCGCCGCACTATCCGCGCCGCATCTTGGGCATGCGTTTGCTTCACTGCTGTAGTCGGCCTCGTCACCAGCCTCCAGTCCATTTTGACGCCGCTGCTCGCCAAATCTCCGGCGTCGGTTTTGCTCGCCGGATTTTTGGCGCAGCCTGAGTTGCATTGTGGCATGCTGTGGAAACAAGCTAAGCGCGCCCTAAGTGATGCAGTAAATTTTGCCGATTTTTTTTGGCCTTTCACACAAGCGGTTGCTAAAAATGACAGTATAAATATGAAGAAAAAACAGCAGTAAAAATATTTTATGTACTAGTAGACGAAGGATGAGAGACACGGAGAAATATAAAGTGAGAACTATTGCTGTGCACATCCCTCCAGTCTCGTCTCCCACGTGCTTTTTGCTTTGTTTTTTCAAAATTCTTTTGTCCCCCACGTGCTCTCATCAAAACAAAAACAAAACTGCAACTCTATCTACTCCTGAATTACACTTCTATTTATAATGTAGTTGCAACCAACACTTATTTAATTATTTAATTGAATCTTACCCTATACTAACCCACCTGACATATACATGCATGAACAAAAATACTTTTCAAGATTCAGATTTTCATAATGTAATATCTCATAAACCATAAGTGCGATTCACAAGCCGTTTAAAGATTATTGTTGGAGAAAATATGTCGAACAAAATGAGATTCATGAAGGCATAAATTTTTTAATCAAAAAAATTAAAAAATTATTTTGAATGATTTGGTAACATTGATTACTACTTAGTTACAAGTTGATTTAGTCTGTAATTTTAAATATCTTATTCTGTGACCCTTCGAGTTACAATCACGATACTGCAATATCATCATGAGTTATAGTAACACATATACAGTGAATATGTATTCTATCACTTTGTAATAAAGTAATATAAACATTATTAATTCTGCTGGACTGAACCACATCTCTGTTCTTTTGATAGATGTTTCTGCTTGTCCATTGATGGATCCTTCGGGTGGTTCACGGAGACAGAACAAGTTAATTTTAAAAGGTACGCTCCCCCCTCCCCCGGCCCCATCCCATACGAAAACTACACAACAACCCTGGTTAATTTGGAGACATGGGGTCATTCTTACCCCATTGTTATTCCAAGTGTAGATATTGATAGATGAGCATCTTTTCTTTTCCTATAGAAATGGGCGTTATGTGTAATTTATTACGTTCTATTTCAGTTGCACTATCTGCTTCAGTCTGCTTGATTCTTACGTGCCTTGCTTGCACAATATACCGTTGGAAGAAAATTTACCAAGTATCCTTTCAAATGTACAATGGGAGCGTTCGTTCAAAAAAAAAGGTACAATGGCAATGAATCAAACATAGAGGACATACTCAAAGGATATGATTCGCTCATCCCAAAGAGGTACAAATACTCAGAGGTAAAGAAAATAACGGGATCCTTCAAGCATATACTAGGAGAAGGTGGCTATGGCATAGTATATAAGGGAAAATTAGAAGATGGACGCAAGGTAGCCGTGAAACTACTAAAAGTATCGAAAGGAAATGGAGAAGAGTTCCTGAACGAGGTAGTGAGCATCCGTAGGACATCTCATATAAATATTGTGAACTTAGTTGGATTTTGTTTACATGGATCTAAGAGAGCACTTATTTACGATTACATGGTCAATGGCTCTTTGGACAAGTATATTTATTCAGAAGAAACTAAAATGGCCATAGGATGGGATAAGTTGCGAGAAATAGCCATTGGCATTGCGCGAGGCTTGGAATATTTGCACCGGGGATGTAATGCCCGTATTTTTGATATCAAGCCACACAATGTGCTTCTAGATGAAGACTTTTGTCCAAAAATTGCAGATTTTGGACTGGCAAAACTGTGCCACCTCAAGGATAGTGCTCTCTCAATGGCTGAAGCTAGAGGTACCATTGGTTTCATTGCTCCAGAAGTATTTTCTAGAGATTTTGGAGTTGTGTCAACTAAATCAGATGTTTATAGCTATGGAATGGTGTTGTTAGAAATGGTAGTTGGAAGGAAGAATATTAAAGAAACCACTGGGAATTCTAGTGAAGCTTATTTCCCTGACTGGATTTATGACCGTTTAGCAAAAGATTTCCAAAGTCAGGAAGTTGCATGTGAGAGTGATGAGACTGCAAGACATATGACTCTAGTTGCCTTGTGGTGCATACAAGCCCAGGAAATCGTCCTTCTATTAGGAGTGTCATAGAAATGTTGGAGAAGAACATAAGTGAACTGGAAATGCCCCCCAAGCCATTTTTGTCATGTCCCTCTCCGCCATCACATTTTTCTTCTTGACTGAAATCTCTCTCTCTCTCTCTCTGTGTGTGTGTGTGTGTGTGTGTGTGTGTGTGTGTGTGTGTGTGTGTGTGTGTTCATGATACTCCAACTCAAAACCTGAAGATTGACAATAATATAAGTTACTGTTAGACCTTTGATTTTACTTTTTTTATATGTAACTATTGTCAAATCTTAGAGCATTACCAAGGGAACAAAAAATAAGACTACGATAATCAAAGTTTGCATGTGTGTTATACCATAACTAAATGAATTGACCAAACAAAAAACCAAGAGATAGTTGTGTTTATGTAATGGTTCTGCTGCAGTAGGCACATGAGAGAGGGATTTGAGGGTAAAATTGGATGAATTAGGTGATTAGAGGAGGGGAACGACTTCCCTAGCTAGGATTAGTTGCACCTTAGATCGAGAGAGGAGGGGGGCAGACTTCAGTTAGGCGGCACAGGTTGGGCGGCATGTCCACCATTGGCTCGAACGTGGAGATGCTAGAGAGGGGTTCCCCCAAGACTATCCTTACTTATTCTAATAGTTACATCCCCCTTTATATTTATATAGGGAGGACCCAACCTGACTTGACTTGACTTATAAGTAATCCTATCTTCTAGACTCTTCTTAAACCTAGATTTTCCAAATGTAGAGAAATAGGGGTATGTTTGTTGATGGGAGAGAGTGCACATTTATCCTTAACTGAAAGGAATATGTTGATCCTACTTACTGCAAACTTTCTCTAGTGATATGTCACATCTTTGCTGGTTGTGTGTGGTGGCCTTGTTATCTAGGCCATCAAGGGATAGTTTTTTTTTCATACTCAGATGTTAAAGTGGACAACAGCATTCTTTTTTTTCTTGAGTTGTTCAGCTACCGGTGTTTTGTCATCGGTTGTATGATTATCGGGTGTTGTGTGCGTGAGGAATCTAGCTAGATATTGTCACAAGACAAAAGGAGTTTGTATAGGTTTAGGCTAGCATGAGGAGATAGCACCCTACATCTTGTTTTGGTGGATTGGATTGCATTGTTTGTGCAGAGTATGAGTGATGAATTGTTGGATATCGAACTGAGGGCTCCCTACCAACCTTATATAGTAAGGGGGTAGGGTTACACAGGCGCCGCCATCCCTGATCCGTTAGTAGATTTTTTTACTAATCCAACTCTTGAACGCTAGGTCACAATTCACAAAATCTTCTTACCCCCCTCATCTTGAAGGAGCTCTTGTAGACATAGAGAAACCATCCAGTTGATGACCAAAATGATCGGAGAGCAGAAGATGGATTGCAAAACATGTGCAAACAAAAAAGAGCAAAAACGATCAAATTTGGAGCAATTTGCGCATAATTACCTAGTAACAACCTACCAAAAACTGGACCAGGCCAATTTTTTGAAAATAGACCGGTTTTGCCTGAGTCCTCGCCATGTACCGTGTAACCGGCCTAGGCCAGTTTTGATAGTCCGAGCCCAATTTCGTGTTTTTTCCTTTGGAAATTCATCCGATCTTGTGTGATGGAGTTTTATGTTTCAAGCAATCTCATCAGCGTGTCATACGTATCGCGCCCCAGACGAAGCTTATCTGGCGATGTATCATGCGGGCTTTGATGCGGTACCTCCAAATTATCACTATAAACTGTTCATTTAATGAGATCAGATGGTTAAGATCATCCATTACTTCTTAAAAGGTAGTAGTTGAAATATAGATTTATTTAATCCTTAATTTGGTAAGATAGGATAAATGAGGAAAATTTTAGGTATAAAAATCTTTATTCCAGATCTAATTGATTTATGCGTGATCTATTTGATTAGCACGTAGCTTTGCACTTGTCTGTATGTGACAGCTACAAGTTGTAATGTGTGTGGTTCCCAACATATTCATTAGCATACGTGTAACATGTTTTAAATTGATTAGCATAAACTGCCGCGCCATAATAATTAATGTATGTAGTATAATTAGATTAGCATATAACTTTTCATGCACGTACGCACTAACTGCATAACATTTTTTCTCTGCATATAACACATTTTTGTAATTTTTTTTGGAACTTACACGTTATGTAATATGGTTGGTGTATAGTTTTGATGTAATTAGGTATAAAAACTTTTGTCCACTTTCAAACAAAAATATGAATGATATAATTGCATTGTATAGGAGGACGTGACCACTTTTAGATAAAAATATGTAAGTTATTATAATTATATCAGGAGGACGATCTATGTGCATACAAAAAAGCAAAAAAAGGAGGCCAGACCTCTCGACCGCTTCGTGTGCCTTGCACCACTGCACGTGGTGCACAAACGACTGGCGTATGCAAGAAAAAGGAGGCCAGGTCACTCGCCGATCTCCTCCAAGTAATCACGGAGGGAAGGGTCCCAGCTTCTTTTGTTATCCCGGGGATTACGGGATTTCACAAGATTTTTCGTATTTTCTTAGCTTATTTATTTAATTAATTCATTCATAAAATCTAATAAACCAATGGTTCAGATTGTTTTGAACTATTACTTCTTAGAAGGTAATAGTTTTACAGTAGCATTGCCTGTGTCATATATATTGCGCTCATCACAAGAAGCACAGAGGTAAAGTATTTGTCTACGGATACACTGTTAGAAGTGGGTCGACCTAAAAAATTGGCTAAACAGATCTTCCGATCACCTCTATTGAGCTATCTAGTTCCTTACTAGCGTGCTGACCTAATTAGCGTCAACACATGTCTTTGCCGTGTGTTGTTTGGCACACGGGGATGGACCAAATGGATTGAATATATAGGACGATTAAAGCTGTGACAGGACATGACAGGACTGCAATCCGTTGAAGCCTAGTAGCCTCGTGCTTGACTTGCTGATGACCGGCCGCGCTGCAAGCGATATTCCGTTCTTGGAGGGAGCGAGGGAGAGGGAGACAAACAATGGACCTTCGTAGCAGTAGCATATATGTAGCTACACTGCACCTAACTGCTATACATGAGACCTCCATGGTCGAAGAAATTGACTCAAAGGGAGACTAGGATTATTGCCCGACACAATATATTCCCGGCTGACTTCATCAATGAAAGAAAAGAGGAAAAAGAAAAGGAATCCAGCAAAATTTGAGACCACAAGTTGCAGCGGCGTCTGACTGTCTTGAGTGTCTCTAGTGCCAGCTGCAACCACCGAGCATGTGGAGCGAGGTCCATGGCAAAATGCCTTACGTGTGAAAACGAGCAGGGCCGGGGGAATGTACCCAATTCATACTACGTCGAACTGGCTATCTTGATAACACGTACATGCGTGTGTGTGTTGTTCATACTCAGATGTCAATGTAGACAACATAATAGCATTTTTTTTGAGTTGTTCAGCTACCGGTGTTTTGTCACTGGCTGTATGATTATGGAGTGTTGTGCGTGTGAGGAATCTAGATATTGTCACAAGACAAAAGGAGTTTGTATAGGTTTTGGCTAGCGTGAGGAGATAACACCCTAGCTACATCTTGTTTTGGTGGATTGGAGTGCATTGTTTGTGCAGAATATGAGTGATTAATTGTTGGATATCAAACTCAAGGCTCCCTACCAACCTTATATATAGCAAGGGGCGCTACTACAATAAACTTATCAGAGGCGGGCGTTTTTCATTATCCGAGGCGGGCAAAGGCAACCGCCTCCAACGAAAGGTCACGGTTAATCCATGAATAACAGAGGCGGTTGCCTTGACAGCCACGGTTAATCGATTAACCGAGGCGGGCTACTTACAATGCCCGTCTCGGTTAATCGATAAAAAACAAAAAAATCCTGAACCCACTGGCAAGCCTGTTCCCGAGCCCGCCGGCGAGCCCGTTGCTAAGCCCACTAGGCAGATCCGGCGCCGCAGGATGCCGCCGTCGCCTCCATGCCGTCCTCCTCCTCCCCTCCTTGCCAAATCTGCTGGCCCCTGCCCCCATGCTCCGGATCCGCCCGTTGTTGGCCTCCACGCCGGCCTCCTCCTCCCCCCCACGTCGGATCCGAGCACGGTCGGAGCTGGGGCCGGCCCGCTCGCCAAATCTGCAAAGAGAGAGGGAAGAGTAAGGAGAGGAAGAGAGAGGGAGATGGGGAGAGCGACCTACCTCGACGCGCCGCCCAGCCCCGTGCCACCGTGCGCCTCGCAAGCGCCCGACCCCATGACCCCGCGCCACCGCAGATCTACCTCGCAGAGGAGGACGCGGGGGCTGGCCCCTACAAGCAGCGCCGGAGGAGGGGGTCGGCCCCCGCGAGCAGTGCTGGGGGAGGAAGGGTCGGGCCGCCGCATATCTACGTCAGAGAAGGAGGGGGCCGCTCCCAGCACGCCGCGGCGGAGGAGGCAGGGGCCGCCGCCTGCGAGTAGCGCCGGAGGATGAGGGGGCCGAGCCACCGCTGGATCTACGCCGGAGGAAGAGGGAGCCGGCCCCCACGAGCACCGCCGGAGGAGGAGGGCGCTGGCCCCACGAGCAACACTAGAGGAGGAGGGGGCTAGAGCAGTGCGCCGGAGGAGGGAGAGCTGAGGGAGAGGAAGAGGCATCGGGTGAGGGGCATCGGGTGTCGTGGGAAGGGGAAGGAGGGGGCATCGGGTGAGGGTGGAGCTGTGAGATTGGATAAGTTTTTAAAACCCTAATTCTATATATATACGATGACCGTCATATCGGGCCAAGACGGGCTGTTTGGGCTCCGACATGGGCCAGCCTTTTTTGAAGGCAGGCCTTATAATGTAACCACCTCGGTTAATGTATTTTTAAGGTGCCTGCCTCGGTTAATCGATTTTGCGAGGTGGTTATTATAACCGCCTCGGTTAATAGAAAATGACCGCCTCAGTTAATGGTAGGCATTAACCGAGGCGGTTGGAAAAGCTACCCGCCTCCGAGGCTGTTTTGGAAAGGTCACGGAAAATATTTTATGTACTTGTGGGGGTAGGGTTATAGAGCCGCTGCCATCCCTGATACGTAGTAGACTTAATTTACTAGTCCAACTCTTGAACGCTAGGTCACAAATTCTTCTTACCCCCTGTCCTCTTGAAGGAGCTCTTGTAGACCTAGAGAAACCATCCTATTGACGACCAATGATCGGAGAGAGCAAAAGATGGACCGGAAAACATATGCAAACAAAAAAGAGCAAAAAAGATCAAATCTAGAGCAATTTGGGCATAATTAGTAACATCCTACCAAAACTGGACCAAGCCGATTTTGCAAACAAACCGGTTTTGCCTGAGTCCTTGTGGTGTACTGTGCAACTGGCCTAGGTCAGTTTTGGCAGTCCGAGCCCAATTTCATGTTTTTCCTTTAGAAACTCATCCGATCTTGTGGGATGGAGTTTTATGTTTCAAGAGATCTCATCGGCGTGCCATATGTATCACGCCTCCTAACGAGGCTTATCCAGTGATATGTCTTGCATATCGCGTTCATCACTGGATGCACAAGGTAAAGTACTTTATCTATGAACACACCGTTAGATGCCGGCCAACCTAAAAAGTTGGCTAAACAGATCTTCCGATTGCCTGTACTGAGCGATCTAGTTCCTTCATTGTGTCTAGAGACAACTGCACCGAGCATGACAGGACTGACAATTCGTTGAAGCCTAGTAGCGTCGTGCTTGACTTGCTGACCGGCCGCGCTGCAAGCGTGCTCCGTGCTTGGAGGGAGAGATGGAGAGGGAGACTAACAATGGACCTTCGTAGCAGTAGCTACACTACACCTAACTGCTATATATACATGAGACCTCCATGGTCGAAGAAGTTGACTCAAAGGGAGACTAGCTAGGATTATTGCCCGGCACCGAATATTCCCGGCCGACTTCATCAAGGAAGGAAAAGAGGAAGAAGAAAAGGAAGCCAGCAACAAATTTGAGACCACAAGTTGCACGCAGCGTCTGACTGTCTTGAGTGTCTCTAGTGCCAACTGCCAACTGCACCAAGCATGTGGAGCTCCATGGCAAAATGCATGCCTTACGTGTGAAAACGAGCAGGGGGGATGTACCCAATTCGTACTACGTCGAACTCGCTATCTTGATAACACTAGTGCGTATGCGTGTGTTGTGCACTTGTGCTAGCTAGCCGTGTCGTGTCTGTACGCACACACGCTGATGGATGCTTTCGAGTTTCTGAACGTTGTCACACACTCACACGCAGGCAGCAAACAGTACAGTCTCCAGATCGATCTGATACGCTGTCGTCTAGTCTAGCTTGGAGAGAGATATTTCTGCCGCTAGCTCGGGGCGATGCATGGGCAGGAGAGGCTGTACGTGGCTCTTGCTGTGCCGCGCAACGGCGACGACTCACCAGCATATCATATCAGTGTCATGCAAGCACTGGCGTACTGGAGAGGCGGAGATCGATGGAGATGGTCACCGCCGGGTCGTCGTTGACGCCGCCGGCCACTCCCGATCGCGGACGGCCGTGCATGCCAGGCCACCATATTCGTTCGTACAGGGACTGCTCATGGTATTGATTCGTAACTAATTAACGTACTGTTGCTCCAACCCACAAGACTGTTGATCGATGGATTACGACAGCTCACCAGATAACTATTTGACCCGGCCGCCCGCCCGCCTCTGTCCTTCCAAGGCGCTGCTACTAGTCAACTCTATATGGTCTTAATCACTATACCTGCATGCATATTTTAACCAAAGTGTTGGAGTATGTGTGAATTATCCACCTCTCACTGTGAGAGGTACATGTGACTTGATGGGTGCATGCAACTCAGTATAAGTATCAAAGTCAAAGGTCTCGAGTTCGAATTTTGATAGGCACAGTTAAACAAAATAATTGTTTCCCACGCCTATTCCACGTCTCCACATGATGGGGAGTGTTGAGTATATGTGAATTATACGCCCACCTCTTCTCACCAGCTTAAGCTTTTGGGTTGAATTGGTCGATGCATGCAACTGAATTAAAAGTGTCTAAAACCTGTTTAATTCGGTAGAGGTCCACCTTCTGATTCTGAATGCAAATGAGAGTTGATAGGATTGAAAAAGGAGAATGACAAGCGGATACTTGTAGCTCCCATCTCCCAGTACAAACGCGAGAAGTGATTATTGTCTGTTCCTGTACTAAAATCTATATGTGGACTTTTATCCGTTTGGTGCAAAATACATAGCCAAAACACTGTTTCGAATTTGTAGTGACACTGTAGCATATAGCTCTTTTTATCTCTCCCGATCAAACCGAATGAGCAATAGACGAAGCCGTGAAAGTAGCTTCTCCAGGCTCCTTGCTACAGGAAACTACAGTACAAGCTGAAGCCAGACGAATCCGCACCAAACAGGCCCTTAGTGTTTGGCTGAGTAGTGATTCATTCACATGGAGAACCTGCTCCAAAGAACAGTGCCAAACGGACTCTTACATATTAGCACTGGAGTTTCTAATTATGCTTACTGGTTGTTCGATTCAGCTCATCATCTCTAGTTTTCTTTATGCACAATACGCGCTGTGCTTCCCAGGACAGCAGCATATCAGCACACACGCCACTATCATTGATGTGTGCTCCTACTCCTCTCTGCCATAGTGCCATCATCGTCTCCCCAACACGGTTGCCTGGCGCCTGCTCCGGCCATGCTGCCTCCCAACCCCCTCTACCACGTAGCACTGGCTGTTGCGCTCATCTTCTTCTCTTCGCTGCACACTCCAGCTGCTGCTGCTACTGCTACTGACGGCGACACTCTCGCGGCAGGCCAGGCGCTTGCCGCCGGTGACAAGCTCGTCTCCCGCAACGGCAAGTTCGCGCTCGGCTTCTTCCAGTTCCGGCAAACCCTACCAGGCGTCAGCAGCAGTGGCGGCAGCGACACCACCGGTAAGTCCACCGGCACCACCACAGTCGCCGTCTCCTCCCCAGGCTGGTACCTCGGCATATGGTTCAACAACATCCCGGTCTGCACCCCTGTCTGGATTGCCAACAGGGAGAGGCCAATCACTGAGTCCGAGCTCAAGGTAGCCGAGCTCAAAATCTCAACAGATGGCAACAAACTCATCATCACCACCAGTAACATCACCACGATCTGGTCCTCCACTGCAGCTGTTGCCAATACCACAAACAGTACTAGTACCCAGCACGTCGTCATTCTTATGAGCACCGGGAACCTTGCCCTCCTTGTACCAGACACCCTCTCTACCGGAGGACCATACTTGTGGCAAAGCTTCGACTACCCAACCGACGTAGGCCTTCCTGGCGCCAAGATCGGCCGGAACAAGCTCACTGGCTTTAGCCATCAGTTCATCTCAAAGAAGAGCCAGATTGATCCAAGTCCCGGCTCATACTCCATCAATATAGACACCAGGGGGGTGGTGCAGCTCACAACTCGCAGCACCACGTACTGGTCTTGGCCATCCGGGAAATTAGGGGAGCTTGTAACACTGCTGAGTGTGCTGATAGACATGGATCCACGGACCATGGGATTGCTTAAACCCGCCTATGTAGACGATGACAAAGAGGTGTACTTCACATACACCATAACCAATGACTCGTCCTCCGTGTTCGTCCCATTAGACATCTCTGGCCAGCTCAAGCTGATGGTTTGGTCAGAAGCCAAGCAGTCTTGGGAGACCATATACGCCCAGCCTTCTGATTTTTGCGTCACGTATGCGGTCTGCGGACCTTTCACTGTCTGCAACGGCAATTCAGGCCCATCATTCTGTGACTGCATGGAGACCTTCTCTCACAAGTCTCCTCAGGAATGGGAGCTTGGTGATCTAACAGGAGGGTGTGCAAGAAGAACACCCTTAGATTGCAAAACTAGCAACCGAAGTAATACATCATCAGGTTCGACAGATGTGTTCCATGCTATATCTAAAGTTACACTGCCCTATGATCCCCGGACAATAGAAGGCGCCGCCGCACTAAGCGATTGCGCACAAGCTTGTCTCATTGACTGCTCTTGCACCGCTTATTCCTATAATGATAGCAAATGCTCTGTCTGGCATGGGGAACTGCTTAATGTAAATCATGATGACGGCAATGTTATCAGGTCTCAAGATGTTCTTTACCTTCGCCTTGCTGCCAAAGATTTTCAAAGTTTGAGCACAACCAACAAAAGAATACCAACGGTTATTATTGTTGCAAGTGTTGTTGGTTCTGGATTAGTAGTGCTCATGCTAGTGTTTATGATTTGGAGGAACAGATTCAGGTGGTGCAATGCTCACAGCATCCAAGATGGTGGTGGTGGAATTGTAGCCTTTAAATACACTGATTTGTATCGTGCTACTAAGAATTTCAGTGAGAAGCTTGGAGGAGGTGGTTTTGGTTCTGTGTTCAAGGGGGTACTAAGTGACTCAACCGCTATCGCAGTGAAAAGACTTGATGATGCCCGCCAAGGAGAGAAGCAGTTTCGTGCTGAGGTGAGCTCGATCGGAATGATCCAACATATTAATCTAGTCAAATTGATTGGTTTGTGCTGCGAAGGTGATAAGAGGCTACTCGTGTATGAGCACGTGGTAAATGGGTCCCTTGATGCCCATCTATTTCAGAGCAACGCTACTGTCCTGAATTGGACCAGAAGGTATAAAATAGCCATTGGAGTTGCTAGAGGATTGTGCTACTTGCACCAGAGTTGCCGCGAATGCATCATACACTGCGATATCAAGCCAGAGAACATACTTCTTGATGCATCATTCGCTCCGAAAATTGCAGACTTTGGGATGGCAGCATTTGTAGGGAGGGATTTTAGCAGAGTCCTGACTACGTTTAGAGGGACAGCAGGGTATCTCGCCCCAGAGTGGCTTAGTGGAATTCCTATCACACCGAAAGTCGATGTTTATAGCTTTGGTATGGTAGTGCTGGAAATCATATCTGGAAAAAGGAACACGCCAGAAGTTTTCAGCAAGAGCAGTTACCATGTTGCGTATTTCCCGGTGCAGGCCATCAGGAAGCTTCATGAGGGGGACCTGAAGAGTTTGGTGGATCCACAATTACAGGAAGACCTGAATTTGGAAGAGGCTGAAAGGTTGTGCAAAGTTGCATTTTGGTGCATCCAAGACAACGAATGTGATCGACCGACAATGGTGGACGTTGTCCGGGTTCTTGAGGGTCTCCAGGAGCTTGATATGCCTCCAATGCCAAGACTACTTGCAGCTATAACGGAACGCGCCGATGTGGAGTTAATGTAATAATTCACTGATACTTTGTAGTATTTTATTTTTGTTTCTACAAATGTGGTAGTTGTATGGCGAAGCTGAAAGAATAAAAGGGCATGCTTTCAATTTTGAATTTGTGTTCATGGTGGATGTGCCTCCTGTTTGTTCATTTACGCTGATTGTAGCAAAAATCCGGCAAAAGCTGGTGATATGTGTATGTTTTGTTGATGGAAAATTGGATGTATGCCACTAGCTCACTACTGACTGCTTACCTTAGAGATATGCTGCTTCTTTAAGGATGTCTGCTAGCTGAGTTGCTCTGCTCTGTTATTCAGGACAGAGTTTTTTGGAGCAGTTTCTCTCTCACTCACTCACTCACTCAGAGATATATATTTCAGAAATGTCAAAAATAAATGACTCCAGGTTGGGTTTTCTTCGATAATTTTTGTGAGTTTTCTCCTTTTTTGAAAAAATAATAGGAGGGGCCAAAGTCCATATTGAAAATATATTAAAAAAGAAGAGGCAAAAGGTGCAACAAACAAGGTTTAAGAGACAAAGAAAGAAAGAAAAAAGATAAAAGAAACACAAAGCTCTCTAGCCATGAACTATTTAGGAAAAAAAATTCTCCTCTTTGAAGATGGATATATAGCCAGGGCAAAGACCTGCTTGAAGATGAATTTGTAATAAGAAGCAGCTGTGAACTGCATGCTGAACTTTGAAGTGCTCCAGGATCTGAAAAGGCTCTGAATACCGAGGAACAAGGAGGCCAAGAAGGCCCAATTGCTCTGTTTATTACTATATGTATGCTCTGAACATTGAGACAAGAATTATATTCCCCAGTGCGTGGCATGAATAGATCAATGGAATCAGCTCTATCTGCGTGTATGGGGCGAACCGGTGCAGGCATCAGCTCCATCTGCATCGTGACGCGAAGCCACGTGATTGAGCATGGCTGGCAGCAGTGCAGCACTGCCTGGTCAAATTAAGCTGACGGAGACTAGAATATACAGGGGCGGCTAAGCCCCTGTACTTTTTCTATGTTAAGACACCCTAAGATCTGAGATTTAAGTGGTTCCATATGATTCTTAGTGGCGTTGACAATCATTAGTAATTGATAATAAAATACTTGTTGCTATGTTTCCTAGAAACGCTATCATTGTTATATTGGCTTTGAGAAATACAAGTACATACCTTAGCTCCACAAATATTTAGCATCCCTTCCTTTTATATGAAATGCCATATTTCAGTAGAGATTGCTGACCAAAGTATCATCTTGTATGCCAATTTTGGGTTAATATAAGGAGCACATACCTCTGTCCTGGCCTTGTGGTTGTAGTTGTACCAATTAGCTTCTAATACAACTGGCAGCCAGGTCAGGTGGCCGGCGGTGCTGATCTCTGCACCAAAAAAAAAAAGAAAAAAAAGAAAAAAAGAAAAAAAAAGAGTTTAGTGCTGAACATGCCGGCAGTTGGACCTGCAGCGTCGTTGCTGTTCCTTCCACGTTACCTGAACATAGGCAGTCGAAGCTATATTTTATTGCATGCATCCACTTTCTATATATCCTCTCTTCTTCCTCCTCCGACGAGTAGCAGTCCATCCATCCATGCGTACATATTTTCTACAGCCATGGCGCTCCTGCACATGTTACTCGGAGGGCTTCTTTTTTTTTTTTTTTGAAGAAACTGGAGGGGCCACAGCCCCTACAGAAATTTATTGAAAAAAGAGGAACAGTACAGTACAAATTTAATTACAAAGAAACAGCCAATCGCCCCAAAAACACTAGGGAACCTTAAAGGAGAAACAGAAAAAGAGAAACAGCCGTGCAGCTACAGCAAATTCAGAATATTCAGAACCCATTGATCGAACTGAGGAGATAGACTTGATTTCACCCTATGCTTAAGCAAGGTTAGCTCTTTTTGAAAGATTTCTTTTGCTCTGGGGACTAAGGGCAGAATTCCATCGAAAATTAGCTTGTTTCTTGAGGACCAGATGGTCCAGCAAATTAAGATTATTGCCACCATGAAGAATCTTGTCTGAATTTGATCTCTAATTTGCTCAGACACTTCAGGAAAGGATGAGCTCAGTGGTATATCCACTTGAATGAACTGCCAACACTGCCTAGCAAATGGGCAATCTAAGAACAGATGGCTAACTGTTTCCTCAGGGCTGCTCATACACAACACACAGTTGTATGATTCCAAGTGCATATGCCTCCTTCTTAAGATGTTCCTGGTGCTTAACCTGTCACTGATCAAAAGCCAAAAGAAAATCTTGTGTTTTGGCTGACATGAGTTCTTCCAGAGCCATCAGAGATAGGCAGATGAAAAAGATGTGTCAAGTCTTTTGTGTTCATGGCTTGTTTTGCTGTGATTTTTCTGTTCTTGGCATAGGAGTGCAGCTCAGGCATTTCAGATTCTAAAGGCTGCCCATTCCACCTGTCCTGCCAGAACAGAGTGCTTTCTCCATTTTGCAAATTTAATGCTGCCATCTCTTTATACTTGGACAGGTTTTTAAGATTGTTTCTCCACCAAAAAGAACCCTTCCTGGTTGCACCAGGGAGCTTGCCATTACTATAGTACTTCTCCCAAACCATCTGTATCCAGGGGATATCCCTCTGGTTATAGAATTTGTCCAAGTTTTTTAGAAGCAATGCCTCATTCTGCTTTTCAATGTTGATGATCCCCAAACCTCCCTCTTCTTTAGATTTGCAAACCATCTTCCATGCTGCCTTTGGTGCCTTTTTTGCATTGGCCTCATTTCCTCTCCATAAGCAATGCTTTCTAAAAGTGTCAATCCTCTTGAAAACTTCTTTTGGCAGCTCTAAGGTGCACATATAGAAGGTTGGCAAAGCAGTGAAAACTGCATTTGTGATCTCTAATCTGCCAGCTTGTGATAAAAAGGTGGTAACGCTGCCCAACCTCCTCTCACATTTGCTTATCAGGGGCAAATACTCCTGTACTGATGGCTTTGTTAAAGATAGGGGCAACCCAAGGTAAGTAAAGGGAAAAGAGCCCTTTGAGCATCCAAATGTTCTTGCTAAGAAATCCAATCTTTCATCAGACATGTTTATTGGGAGCATCATTGACTTTGTGAAATTTACTTTCAGACCAGTTGCTTCAGAGAATGTGTTGATGATGGACTTGAGAAAGAGAAGCTGCCTAGTATCCCCCTCTAGAACAATGAGTGTGTCATCAGCATACTGAATCACAGGGAAGTCCTTGTTAGTTTGCATTGGTATGGGCAGGTTTAATAATCCCAAATCCTTTCCCTTGTTGATTAGGGACTGTAGGAAGTCTGCAGCTAGCACAAATAATAAAGGTGACAAGGGGTCCCCCTGCCTCACACCCCTTCTGCAGTGTACTATTTTTCCAGGATTACCATTCAGAAGTACTGCTGATGTAGCGGAATAAAAAATGGACTCAATCCATTTTATCCATCTCTGGCCAAATCCCTTTTCCTTCATTATTGTTATCATTGCCTGGTGCTCCATTTTGTCGAATGCTTTCTCGAAGTCCAATTTTAAGATCACTATTTCTTTTCTGGAGTGGCGGCACATATGTAGGTACTCAAAGGACCATGCTAGGCAATCTTGAATTGTTCTATTCTTGATGAATCCATACTGATTCCTGTGAACCAATTTGGTAATCACCAACTGCAATCTGTTTGCCAATAGCTTTGTTAGGAGCTTCAGTGAGGAGTTCAGAAGGGAGATTGGCCTGTAGTCATTTACTGTTCTTGCATTTTCCACCTTTGGAATGAGGGTGATATATGAGGTGTTGATACTTCTAAGGCAAATTTCTGAGTTATAGAAAGATTGGCAGAGATTGCACATATCTTCCTTGATGATGGCCCAAGCAGCTTTCATGAACTCATTGCTAAATCCATCAGGACCAGGTGATTTATCATTTGGCAGAGCTTTGATAATCTCTTCAATTTCCATGACTGAGAAGGGTTCTTCTAGAAACTGTAACTCATTGCTTTTTTTTGAAGGAACAGGAGAGGCTCAAGGAGCCTCTACTGGAAATTTATTAAAAGCCATAACCAAGGAGGTTACAACACACCACAAGAGTTTACAGCAACGACTAAAAAGAAAAAGAGCAAAAAAGACCAAGAGAGGGGCTCAAGAAACAAAAAAACTGACAAAGAAAATTAAAGAAAGTTCTACACTTGATCTATCCATGATTCAATAGATGGAAAATATCTTTTCTTGGCCCTCCATAGGAGCTGCTTGAAGACAGTTTTGAAACTTTCTAGACAGCGTAGACTAGATGCCGGGATTCCTCTGAAAATGACATCATTTCTAATAGTCCACAAGCTCCAGCACATGACAATGGTAATTTCCATGAAGAAGCTAACTGAGAGTTGTGATCTGAAGCTTTCAAATCTTTGGAACGGATCAGGGTCACTATTAACAGTAACACCAATCAGACTCCAGCATGTTCTGGCCATTTCGCACTCTAAAAATAGATGATGAACAGTCTCCTCTGCATCCATGGAGCACAAGACACAGTTATAGGAGGGAAGATGCATATGTTTTCTTCTCAGGATGTTGCGAGTGCTGAGCCTATCTTGAAGCAATAACCAAAAGAACACCTTGTGATTGTGTTGGCAAGAAGATTTCCAAAGCCATTTGAAAACTGGATGCACCAAGCTTGATCCTGATAGCTGGCAATAGGCCTTGTTAGAAGTGAAAATGGAGCTGCCCCAAATATATGTCCAAGTGTCCATACCATCAAGGTGTTGTAAGTCCTGGAGGATAACCTGAACCTGCTGAAATTGACCATAAGCTTGAACTGACAGAGGCAAACTGAACAGACTTGATACATCATTCACTACAGTAACCCTTTTCAAAGAGATACTTGATTTCTTTACAAAAGAATACAGCTCAGGATAAGCTAGTTTCAAAGGTGGGCCTTGCCAACAGTCATCCCAGAAAAGACATGAAGCACCATCTTTAACCAAAACTGAGGCCATTCCCTTAAATTTGTCCAGAAGTTTAAGCATATCTCTCCACCAGAAAGATCCTTTCTTGACATGGCTGGGAAGTTTGTCGTTGTTATAATGCTTCTCCCAAATTAACTTGACCCAAGGAATATCTGCTTTGTTGAAAAATTTATGGAAATTTTTTAAGAGAAGGGCTTCGTTTTGGGTTTTCAAATCTAGGACACCCAAACCTCCTTCCTCTTTGGCTCTGGTTACCATGGGCCAAGCAGCTTTTGCATTAATTCTATTATTCTCATCAGAGCCCCTCCACAGACAATGTTTCCTATACTTATCCACCTGTTCTCTAACAGTGGAATGCAATTGAAAAGTGCTCATGAAGAAGGTAGGAAGCGAAGAAAAGACTGCGTTAGTCATCTGCAGTTTACCAGCCTGGGAGAGAAGCAAAGATGTGCTGACCAGCCTTCTTTCACATCTAGAAACCAATGGCAGAAAATCCTCAATTTTTGGTTTGGTGAGCCCAAGTGGAAGACCCAAATAAGTAAAAGGAAGTTGTCCAACTGCACATCCGAAGGTGGCAGAGAGATGATGTAATTTTTCTTCAGAGATATTTATGGGGATCAACATTGATTTACTAAAGTTCACTTTAAGTCCAGTGGATGTTGCAAAGGTGCTGAGCAATGCTTTCAGGACAAAGAGCTGTCTTGCACAACCTTCCATGATGATCAATGTGTCATCAGCATATTGGAGTATTGGAAAGTCACTAGTATATTGCAGAGGGATTGGCAATCTGATGAGCCCCATTTCTCTAGCTTTGTTGACAATTGATTGAAGAAGATCTGCTGCTAGGACAAAAAGAAGAGGGGAAAGAGGGTCACCCTGTCTTACTCCTCTTCTACAGTGGAAAACTTTCCCAGGAGTGCCATTAAGGAGGACTGCAGAGGTGCCAGAGTTAAAGATCAAACTCATCCAAGATATCCATTTGTCTCCAAAACCTTTCTTCTTCATAATTTCTATCATCGCCCCATGTTCTATTTTGTCAAAAGCCTTTTCAAAATCAAGTTTTAGAATCACTATCTCTTTCCTAGATGTGTGACAAAGGTGCAGGTACTCAAAGGACCAAGCAAGGCAGTCCTGAATGGATCTGGTTTTGATGAAACCATACTGGTTGGCATGGACCAGCTTAGTGATTAAAGGTTGAAGCCTATTTGCTAGAAGCTTTGTAATGATCTTGGCAGAAGAATTCAAAAGAGAAATAGGTCTATACTCATTAATTCTTGTTGGACTATCAACTTTAGGGATGAGTGTTATATAGGAGCCATTAATACTTCTCAGGCACACTTCTCCAGAGAAAAAAGCAGCGCAAAGAATATAAAAATCTTGTTTGATCAGAGGCCAACATTTTTTCAGGAATTCATTGTTGAACCCATCAGGACCAGGAGATTTTCCGGTGGGGAGTTGTCTAATCACATTATCAATTTCTTGGGGGCTGAAGGGAACTTCCAAGGATCTCAAATCAAAACTATTATCAAGAAGGGAGCTCAAATCAAACTGCATTTCCTCAAAATTGGAGGATCCCAGCCTTTCTCTGAAATCATGCCAAATTAGATCAGCTTTGGATTCATGGTCAGAAACAACTTCTCCAGTTGGTTTGGTGAGGGAGGAGATTAAGCTTTTCCTATGTCTGATTGTTGCAATAGAATGGAAAAAAACTAGAGTTTTCATCTCCAAGCTTAACCCACTTAATTTTACCTCTTTGCCTCCAATAAACCTGTTGCTGATGAAGGAGGCTGGAAAGCTTGTTACTCAAGATATCCCTGAAATTCCATTCCTGAAGAGTCAGATCTCTCCATTCTTCAATGACATCCAACAAGGTCAGCACTAACTTGACATTTTCAATAGTGGTCTTGAGATTAGAGAGTTGAGCCTGCCAGGATTTGAGCGATCCTCTAAGAGCCTTGAATTTAGCAGTTAATAACATTGCTGCATCACTATGATGAAAATCTCCATTCCAGACATTTTCTACTAAAGGCATAAAACTTTCATGTGCCATCCAACAATTTTCAAATCTAAAAATCTTGCTTTTTGGAATTGATGTTTTGATTTCCAAAACACAGGGCCAATGATCAGACACTTCCATGACCAAGGAATGGGCAGTAGTATTAGGATAAGAAAGAGTCCAGGCTTGAGAAGAGAAAAACCAATCAAGCCTTTCAAGCAAGGGAGGCTGTTGCTTGTTAGTCCAGGTAAATTTTCTCCCCTGCAATGGTATTTCCACAATTCCCAGAGAGCTGATGGCATTGTTGAATAGCAACATGTTTCCAACATTGACCCCTGATCTGTTCCTGTCTTCAGGTTTTCTGTAAAGATTGAAGTCACCAATTACTAGCCAATCCACATCATCAGGCATCTGAATATTTTCAAACCAATCCATGAATGCCACCTTGGCTTCATCTTCACAAGGCCCATACACTGAAGTCAAGACCCAAGAGGCATTGTTGTGCACAGAAGAGAACTCAACAGATATTGCAAAATTATTCTGAAAAATCTCAAACCCAGTAAACATAGAACTTTTCCAGACCACTAAGATGCCTCCTGAAGCTCCAATAGAGGGAAGGTAGCAGAAGCTATCAAAATTTCTAGGGCAGAAATTCCTAATATAGGAGATGTCAAACATTTCTCTTTTTGTTTCTTGAATACTGATGATATCACATTTGCTTTCACTGATTTTATTTTTGAGAGATTCCCACTTACTCTCTGCATTTATCCCTCTGATGTTCCAACAGAGAATTTTCCAAGATCTTTCATTGGGTCTGCTATCCATGGGAAACAAAAAAGGAAGAGGGAGCCCTAACACTATCATGCATAGCACGAGTGCAGATAGAGGGCAACAAACAGTGAAAGACTTTAAAAGGGGGTACTGGCTCATAACACTTAAACCCACATAGTTCAAACACAACTGACATCTGGCAAAATAAAATAAAACTTAAACGGCTACATAGCCCAGGAACATAAGAATAAGATAGATAAGGGTAAACAAGCCAAAATGGACATGGCTTTTCACCCAACTTCTTGGTCAGATCTTCAGGTTTCATTATCATCATCTTCCACCTCCTTGTTGTCATCTGACTTGGAAGGAGCAGACACCACAGGGGCCACCTTCTTCTTGTTTTTGCCTTGGTTTTTTTTTGTTGTTCTTCTTGACGTTGCCAGACTTTTCAACAGTTTCCTTGCTAGGGGCTTTATTCTTCATCTTCTTGGAGTTGAGAGCTTCATCAGACACCAGAGGGGCCTCCAAATCACAAAGAGTGGAGGCCAGCTTCCTGATTGTTTTAGCAGAAAGAGTTGGAGGGTGAGTGTTGCAGCCAAGGCACTTCCTGTCCTGACAGACAGGATCCTTGAACCCCTTCTTGATGGACTTGATTCTTGGGCTCCTTCTGACTTCAGTCTCTACTAAAACAGGTTTCTTTGCTTCTTTTGCAATTATAGGCACCTCATTTTCATCCAAAGGTGTAGTTTCAGAGGAGTCAACAACAGTGTCCTCAAGAACTGGATCGACAAGGCATGTAGGAAAGGAGACAATAGGGCATTTTTTTGGCAGAGAAAAGCCAACTGTCTGCTCATCACTGATACAAGATAACAAAGCCTTTGACTGCATAAGCTCTCTAGCGCAATTGAAGTGCAGGGGTGACAACAGTAGCGAAGTGAAAAAATTTGCCCAATCTTTAGGAATCAGAAACTGGGGGATTGACTGAGTTTGCTTGGGAGCAAAAAATTTTGCCCATGGACCAGAAGGATTGTCAAAGTCAAATAAACTGGGCTTCTTTGTAGTCATAGGCAAGAAGGGTTCATTATTGATAAGCACAAAGCCCACATGAAGGTTTTGGGCCCCAACCGGTTAGCTTGGGCTGCTTCCTCACCCAACTGTTCCTGAATCTCATCTTCATTCATTAAGTCATCCTCCTGAATTTCCAAGGGAAGAAAATTTTCCATGGGCCCATTAAGAACAGGGATATCAACTTCTACTGCAGGTGGGTCATTATTACCAACTTCAGCTTCTAACAGATCAATCTGAGCATCCAATCCATCCTCTTCATTTTCATTGACCTGATTGAGCAGATCATTGAGTTCTTGAAACATTTCCTGGGGTTGAGGTCCATGAAAAACCGGGTCAACAACCATTTCTTGCATGTCAGCAAGAGCATTTAGGTCAATAGCTGGTGGATTCTCAGGTTCCTCATTTAGGTTGAAATCAGGGATGATAATATCTTCATTCCACTGAGCATCAGCTAGCTCGTTGTCCTGAACTACAAAACCATGACCTGCAATACCTCCACCCAGGCCACCCAAATTGAGACCATTTTGCTGATTAGGTTGCACTGCCGGGCCCGGAGCATTTTGTCCAAAACCAAAAAGATCAAAAGGACCTCCAGGTGGAAAATCCCCAGGTCCTGGGGCTGGGTCCTCATCCTGAGGCAGCCCACCAAGTAACTGACCTTGTAACACCTCCACTTGCACTGTCCAAGATTCACCTTGAAAACCCTCCCCTTCTGTGAGCACAAGAAAATGTGGGATTGTCTCATAATCAATAACACGTGCCTTGACAAGAACTCTAGAAAGATGCCTGCGATCATCCACCCAATACATGACTCTGCCGAAAGAGCTAATGGTATTAACCACGAATTCATCCTCTCTGTGGTCAGGCGGGTAGCCAAGCAGCAGTAACCAACACTCTCTATTGAAATTAACAGCACGCCAATTTCGACCCTTGTTGTGCTCAACAAAACTGATAGAGACTTCACCAAATTGATATGGGCTCTCTTGGATCAACCGATCCCTATCATAAGCATTTCTAAATTTGACAAAAGCCTGACCCAAATGTGTTGGCTGCATATCCGTGAAAGCAACGTGCTGACCATTGGTCAAGAAATCAGTCACAACCTCCCGAATGGCTTGGAAGGTTACCTGGTGTTCCGGCATCGGATCAATGGAGACGATCGCCATGTCCTGAAACTTGGTTCTTGGCTTCATCAGAACCACGCGCTCCATTGGCTTGCGCTGCTGCACCTCAACCTGATGCAAGCCTCCAGGAATGAAGGGCGCCGGATCAGCACGAAAGTATGCCATAGCTGAGGCGTCAGGGAACAAAACAGAGGTTTGGAGAGGCGAGGGGTTGGGGTTCTCAGAACATAAAATTTCATTCCCAGGCTCAAAAATGGGTTTTTGTAGGCTCCATGGAATAGTGAACGCTGAAGTGCCAGAGGTCAGATCACTGAAGCAATGAAGACGCGGAGGAGTTGAAGGGCCAGCAGCCATGCGGGCCGGATTAAACCAGTTAGAGAAGTCGAAGTGCACACCAAAGTCCTTGGCAAAATTATCCAGCAGTCTTCCTTTCACACGGTTTTGAAAATCTATCCAACTCCCAAAACAATTCTTTTCCACATGACCCCACCTAAAGCACTTGTTACATTTAATTGGTGCGTTGCATGCAGCCCTTTGATGAGAGGTGGAGAAGCAGCGCCGGCATGGCACAGGAGCCAAAGCATTTTGATTAGACAAAACCCCAGAACAATTATTAGCCAAACTCAAATTCAAATCTAAGCCTATACTCCCATTACTAGCAACCTGCCGTTGATCAGAGGAAGGGCCTGATTGATTAGAATTCCAGCTTAGACGATCAAAGACAGAGATCTTAGGAAATTCAATTCGATCAAACACTGATTTGTGGTGAGCATTAGAGCTGGCCTTCAGTTTGTATAAAAAATTTCCATGAATTGGAACTTTATTAGCACCAGATAGAGGAACTGAATTTGAGCCAACCGAGAACTTTGGCTTACTGACAGGATTGCTGTTCCTATTGGCAACAGCAGCAAAAGATGATTTTTTGCCAACTTGAACCCAAGGGAACACTGAGGTATTACTGATATGTGATCGAGCAAAAGAGAGACCAGACTCATTGAAAAGCTGAAAGAAAAGCTCAAATTCAGCACAGGCAAACCGCCTGATTTTGTAAACTTCAAATCCAACTTCTTTGCAAGAAACCAGAAACAAGAAGATCCTGTCCTCCACCTCACTCACTTGAAAGGATGCAGCAGGACCTCCCAGAATCAAACTGAGGCAACTCGCAACGAATGAGATATCAAGCCGAGAGCGACATCTACCAAATGCCACAAGCAGAGAGAAAGAACCACTGGCCGAAACCGAAGGTGCCACAGACACTCCAAAAGAATGCCAAATAAAATCCAGAAAATTGTTCCCCGCCGCCGCTAACGCAAGAGGAGGCAACTCAGGAACACCAGAGGAGGCCATGCCTAAACCAGGGGAGAAGAAAGGGGGCGGAGAGGAAGGTGAAGGAGAGCTGACCCGAGATAAGTAGGCGCGGATCCAACAATAGAGCCAGGAGACGAGAGGCTCCCCCAGAGCAGAATCAGTCAGAGCGGCACCGGAGGAGAAGACGCCAGAAGGGGAAAAATCACCCAGGTGTTGGCGGCGGAGTCACCTTGGCCGCGCAAACGTGGTGCGACAAGGTCGTCGCTGAAGATGGAGGACCTCTTGCCGCACACTACCGCGGACATGGTGACCCCCGCCCCGACCGCCGCCTCGCGGCGCCGCCGCCGATCCGTTCGTGGCCGCCAAACGCGCTACTCGCCCCCTCCGGCGCCGGACACCATCTGGCCCGCCAGGGTCCGGCCGGTGCGCCCCTCCTCACGAAGTGATCCACAGCGGGATGGAGCTTGGGTTTGGGCACGGGGGAGGCGCGCCGGAGGTGCCCGTGGCCGCAGACTCTTCCGCACCGCCGAGATGTGCCTGGTGGTGGTAGCCCGTCGCTCGGGATTGCTGTGCCGAGATGACTGTTGTGATTGTGACACGTAACTCATTGCTTCTCTCTAACACAGCTGATGGCTCAATTCCAAATCTGGTATACTCAGTGGTTCCCAGCCTCTCCTTGTACTCCTCCCAAAGTAAGGTTTCTTTTTCCCTGTGGGTCATGGCTAGGGTGCCATCCCTTTTTTCTAGCTGCCTGATCATATTGCCCCTCATTCTTATTGTTGCATGAGCATGAAAAAACTTTGTTGTTGCATCTCCCAACTGTACCCATCTGATATTAGCCCTTTGCTTCCAGTAAATTTTCTGCAGGTCCAGCAGATAGAGAAGCTTATTTCTTAGAATCAATCTGAAGTTCCACTCAGGCAGGCTCAAGTATCTACATTCCTCCAGAATGTCCAGGAATTGGATTATGATTTTTGTGTTTGCTATTTTTGTCTTGAGCCCAGACATCGATGCTTGCTTTTGTTTCAGGACCTTTCTAAGATTCTTGAACTTTGTTGTGATGGGTTTTGCTATGTCCTGTTGCTGAATTGGTCCCCCCAAGTTTGGGCCAAAATTTGTGAGAAATCTGGTAACTTTAGCCAATAGTTCTCGAATCTGAATGCTTTTGGTCTTGGAATCTGTGTGGCAATATTGACCAAGCAAGGGCAATGATCTGAGGGTGTCATCTCCAATCCTTTCACAGTTGTATCTGGGAATTTAAGTGTCCATGCATTTGAGGAGAATACCCAATCAATTTTCTGCAATAAAGGGCTTGGCTGCATGTTGGACCAAGTGTACTTTCTTCCTTGTAGAACTATTTCATTCCAGCCTAATGCACTCCTGTGCTCTTCCTTGCACACCACATGTCTGGCAGCAACTGCAAAGAGTGATACTCTTGTGGCCGGTGAGGCCCTCACCATGGGCGAGAAAGCTGATCTCAAGCAACAGCAAGTTTGCGCTCGGCTTCTTCTAGTTCCAGCACCAAGTTCCAGCCGCAGGCAGCATCAGTAAGTCCCCCAGCACCGTCACCACCAACACCTCCTCCCCTGGCTGGTACATCGGCATATGGTTCAACAAGATCCCAGTCCTCACCACTGTTTGGGTTGCCAATAGGTCAAGCTAGCACAGCTAAAAATTTCAAGAGATGGCAACCTCGTCATCATCTTAAACAGTGCCACCAGTACTAAGTCGTCCATAGTCTGGTCCATCACTGGCAACATTGTTGTCAACAGCACAAGCAACACCAGTGCCAATCTCATGAGCACCGGAAACCTTGCCCTCATACCAAACATGTAACAGAACCGACCAAATTATAAGAGCACAAGTACGAAAACAAGCACCGAAGTGCTCAAATTTTCAAACTTGAGCCCATATAATCCCGGTAGTCAATCGAAATCACGAAGGATTTCAAACCAAACTGATTACAACCAGGATCGCATCATTCAGCATACACATCATACGTTACATTTCACAAGTAGTTCAGAAGTAACTTAACACCACGGAGTAGCAATTATTACAAACTGAGTTTGAAAGTAGCGGAAGTCTTACACACACTGAAATACTTAAATACTGCCAGTTTAGTTAGATCAACATCCCACAAAAGAACGAGGTAAGTACATAAAGATGATCATGCCCATGTGATCTAGTCCTCATCCCCAGCGGGGTGAAGGCAAGTCTTGCAGAAGCCTTGGTAAAGCATATCATCTGCAACAGGAGGGAATAAACCCTGAGTACTGGAATGTACTCAGCTAGACTTACCCGTCGAAAACCAGAAATAAAGTAGACACCAAGGATTATGCAAGGCTTACACAAGAGGCTAGCTGACACCACATTTTGCATAAAGGCATAAGTAGCTGAAACTTTTATACCCTGTACTAGCAGTTATTTTTAGCATTTACCTATCATCTATCTTAGCACCTGTACTAAACATGCACTTGATTATCATCAAACAATTATTCATATTATTCCATAGCAGGTATAAATTGTGGCAACATTGTATCATTCACTTAACCATCTGTTCAATTAATGAGATCTACGTTGCCGCTGCTCAAGTCAAGTGCTCACTAACCGGGAGCGACGGCGATTCGAATCGAATTCCTATCCAGCTGGAGGGGTATTTCTAACACTCACCGAGACGCGCCTGGCGAGGGCTGCTCAGGTCATCTTTCGTACAGTTCAGGAATCGCGGGTCCGAATGATGTCGCGACCCCAAGGGCGACACTCTGCCAGGTGCTAGGGACTCTAACCCCCCCCTTGGTCTCACGCCAATGTCCCCAAGCACATCCTTTCTCTCCTCCAAGAAGCAACCTACCATTCGATTCCCGGCCTGAACCATACTACTTGACTTCGCGGTCGGAACGACTTATCCGGCCAACTAAGTGTTAGACTGCGTTCAACATGACTCAAGGACGTACAGCGAATCGGTCCTTAAACGACTCAGACGGGCATGGCTCCACACCCAAGACGTGAAGTGTCTTGCAGCTGTACCATCGAACTCCCGCCCGGTCTCAATTTCATTTTAAAGCATGGTTCCATCACGATAGCCATAAGCCACTCGTGACCCAGTCCTATCTCTCGCGGATGACCGGAAATCACCCGACTTCTACCGTTCTAAGCAGGGCTAAGCATTGACACGTGCCTACACCTAATATAGGATTAGGGCATAGTATCTGGACAAGGACAGGTGTAATGCAACAGTTGTTTTCATACAACTCCTACTACATAATGCAGTAAACAAATAAAAGTACTCAAGATATCTTTTATCAAATAATGGGTTCAGCATGCACCGGGGCTTGCCTTTAAGGAAGGTGGAAGGCTGGTGATCTGGGCACTCCGGGAGGTCTTCAACGGCGTCTCCTTCGCCGCTGGGCTCTGTCTGCTCCTCTGGTTGACTCAGTACTTCCTCGGGGATCGTCTGCTCGAACTCGAGGAGAGTTACCCCCTCCGGTACACCTATTGCATGAGTGCATAATAAATCTCATGAATGCATAATGAAAGATGCAATATGCTCGGAATGAAATGCATTACGACAATTTAGCGCTCTATTCAAATCACTTCAAAAGAGTAGGTGCAAATTTCCTCTCCGGTAGAGGAGTACTCACCTAGTCTACTTAGCCTAAGATAAAGTTGCTCATCTTCAGTTAGAGCCCTAACTCCTAACAATTACAAAAGTAACTTGTCTTAGGATATCACCAAAACAATTAACAAGGCATCACCATAGAGCATACTGGACAGCAGCTACTTGTTTTTATCATAACTAAAGATTTACAATTCCAAAAGATATGATCTAGGACAATCTGGAAAGCCTAAGAATTACTCTACAAATCATTTTCAGACCTCAACCCCAAACTCCTAAGTTTTCCACATCAAACTTCACAAGTTCCAGAATCTGTCCTCTCAAAACAGAGAGTAGCAGATTCTGAACTGCCACTTAAAACAACAGTAACTCTCAAACTACTAAGCCAAATGTTCCCAAATTTTGACACAAGCTAGTTCATCAAGTTTACTGTGACTTTGGTATTTACAAGTTTCCCAACAACCAATTTTATCAAGGGTCAAACTGGGAAATACTTCCAGCTGTCCATAAACCCTAAAATTACAAAGGTTAAATATTTGTTGATATAACCAAAGTCTCCTAAAACCAAACCAATGTTACTAACAGATCACATTAGGTATAAAAACACCAGAAAGTAAAGTGGAGTCAACTAGAATATTCATTTAACCCCATTTCTTAATTTACTTAATTATTTAGGTAGAATTTCAAACATATATGTAAACTGTTCCTAAAATTCTACAAAAATTACAGGGGACTCTCTGACCTCCAAATAGACCACAGTAAAAATTTGAACAAGTTTTATTCACAGAAACTCTCTATACAAAATTCACAAGCCCAAAAGGCTGATTTTTGCATAAATTATAAATCATATTGAAAAGTATCAAACAACAGATTTCATATTTTTCTTAGACACTCTAGGGTACCAAGATATTCTCCAAAAATTTACAATAACATTGCACATGTAGAAAAATTATAAAAATTACTTCAATTATTTCCTAGAATAAAATGATAGCCTTATAACTTGAAAATTACTTAAGTACTGAGGCCCAAATTTTTACCATAGCTAGGACTAGCATATAGTAACCTACCCACCAAATTTCATAATTTATGGAACTCTACAGCTCAAGCTATAAATTAAACAAATTTGTATACATTCCAAAACACATTTAAAAGATCTAATAAAATCTTACAGAATTTAAACATCTCAAGCCAGATCTATATTTTTCTAAAATACTACACATCCAGTAGATTCTAACAAAATTTATTTCATGATTTTTGGATCCCTAAAACCCTAGATTCCTATTTTTCCAAGTATCACAAAAATCAGTATCAAAATAATAAAAATCAAATTTTATTTCGGACAACTGGGCCGGCCCGGGAAAACGAATCCGGCCCACAACTCCCACGCGCGCGCTCTCGGCCCGCTCGGCTCTCCCGCCCGCGCGCGGCACTGACACGCGGGCCCCCGCGGTCAGCGACCGGGAGCAGGGGAGCCGACGCCCGGCGAGCTCCGGTGAGCCCGCGCTCGCCGGAGAAGAGCCCGCGCGGCCAACCGAGCACGACCTCGTGATCTCCGTCACCCGGCGCATCGATTGGCACCCATAGGATAGACGGGGATGAGGAGGAGAGGACCTGCCGCCGTGCGTGGCGGCCGGTGACCTCCGGTGGCGGCGCACCGTCGCCGGTGAAGAAGCGCGGTGCGGTTGGAGCTCGGTACGAGCTTCACCGAGTCCAGGCGGTTCCATTTTACTACTAAGGGGAGATGGAGAAGGACCCGAGGCACCCGGCCACGGTGAGGTCCCGTGGCGGGCTCCGGCGACCCCTCGGAGGCGGAGAAGAAGACAATGCGGCTCACCTAAGGTTCAATAGCTGGCTCCAGTGGGTCAAGGGGGTGGAGGGTGGTGAGGCGGAGGTGATGGCGAGCGCAAACGGCCGGTGGTGTGGCGTGGCTCGCGCTCGGGCTCGTCGGAGAAGAAGGGGATGGCGGCTCGGTTCTTTGCGTTTTGAAAACGAGAAGGAAGGAGGAGGAGGAAGTGAATGGGGGAGGTGGGAGCGGCAGCAGGGGCGCCCTTCATGCGCTCGGCAGCTGGCCGCGTCGCCAGGTCGCGCGCGGCGCGTGGAGGACACGCGGCGGCGTTGTTCTGCCGCGACGCCACGTTCCGTTCACTGAAGTTTGAATCGTGGTTTCAGTTCAGTCAAGCCGAGTCTGACAGAGCAACTTTGTCACTCATTATCTTCTAAACCGGTTCGAGTTAGGAGAAGATGATAACATCAAATTGGTAGGGCTTTGTGAGGTCAACAACTTTGTCAATTGGTGCTTAGGCTGGTTCGGCCTGTATTTGAAACTACATGGCCTCAAAGTAGTGCTCAAGGAAACTGAAGCCGGGTTTCAGTTAAAGGTGCCGACTGACAGGTCATTTTCATGGCCCAATATCTCTTGAACCATTGAGAACCAGGCTTAGGTGATATTGGCAAAGTTGTAGGGCTACATGTGATCTACAAATTTGTCAATATGAGTGTAGGCTAGTTTGGCTTGGTTTGCAAACTACAAGCTTCTAAAGTAGGCATCAGTGAAACTGTAAAGTCCAATTCCAGACTTAGAAAAATTCTAAGTCCTGGAATTACACTACTAGCTGACTTGTGGGCCACTTTTGAGCATGTTGTGGTCATTTTCATGAGATGGTCATATTGAGACTTTTGTTCCCCATGAATTTCTCTACAACTTTGCTTAAGGGTGCTCTTCCATGCAAGATCTCTAAATTAGACTTTCTAATTGGTCAAACTAGAACCTTCTATGGTCAAATGGAAGTCAAACTTGTCATGGAGGGCAATTTTGTAACTTTGGTCAACATGAACCTTGATCCAAATGTTACTCTAAGTATAGCTAAGGTGTTGTAGGTCATGATTGATGACTTTACCCTTTTGTTACACCAACTAACAAATACTTTATGAAATCAATCAAGCAAGCCCTAAACAAACACATGAATTGCATTACGTGAAATACTAAACATGAATTATGCATGTCATGCTTATGCAAATGCAATGCAATTAAGGACTAAACACTTGAGGTGTTACAGCCCTCCCCCCTTATAAAAATCTCGTCCCGAGATTTGGAAAGCGTACCATTTTTCATAGAATTCCTTATAACCATCCCGCAGATAATCTTCCCGTTCCCACGTAGCATCACTCTCACTACCCTGATTACTCCACATCACCTTGTACCACTTAACCACTTTACTTCTAGTTACTCGTTCCTGAGTATCGATCACTCGGACTGGTTTTTCTTCATAGGTTAAGTCGGATTCCAGCCTGATATCTCCTAACGGAACTTGTTCCTCGGGAACTCGAAGACACTTTTTAAGCTGAGATACATGGAAAACATTGAATATGGCCCTCATCTCAGGAGGCAACTGGATTTTGTACGCAACAGCTCCACTCTTGCCTATGATCTGGAAAGGACCCACGTATCTTGGTGCAAGCTTTCGCTTAACGCCAAAACGTTGGACACTCTTCATTGGAGAAACTTTCAAATAAACGAAGTCTCCAACTTCAAATTCGAGTGGTTTTCTGCGACGATCAGCATAGCTTTTCTGTCTAGCTTGGGCCGCAGCCATATGTTTCTGAATAGTACGGACTTGTTCCTCGGCTTCCTGGACAAAATCAATGCCATAATACCTTCTTTCCCCAGCTTCGACCCAGTTTAGTGGGGTTCGGCACTTACGACCGTACAAAGCTTCGAATGGAGCCATCTTAATACTCTCTTGATAACTGTTATTGTACGAGAATTCAGCTAAAGGTAGCCATTTTTCCCAAGAACCCTTGGATGAAATGACGCATGCCCGCAACAGATCTTCCAAGATTTGGTTAACTCGTTCCGTCTGACCAGATGTCTGGGGGTGATAAGCAGAGCTTCTCACTAATTTGGTTCCCAGAAGGTGATGCAAATGCTCCCAAAAGCGAGCAGTGAACTGGGGACCCCGATCAGAAACGATTGTACGAGGTATCCCATGAAGCCGGACTATCTGATTGAAGTACAACTCAGCATAGTCAGTAGGACGATAGTCCACTCTCACGGGGATGAAATGAGCGGATTTGGTCAAACGGTCAACAATTACCCAGATAGAGTTATGATTTTTGACTGTGGGAGGAAGTCCGACAATGAAATCCATACTTATTTCTTCCCATTTCCAGCCTGGAATGGAAAGTGGCTGAAGCAACCCAGCTTTCATATGCACAGCTTTCACTCTGCAACAGGTGTCGCATCTAGCAACATATGCAGCTATCTCTTTCCGCATCTTGGTCCACCAATAAAGTGGTTTCAAATCATAATACATCTTATTACTACCAGGATGGATGGACAACTTGGAAGAATGTGCTTCGGACAGGATCTGATTTCTAAGCTCTCGATCCTTAGGTACCACTAACCTATCCTTGAACCACAGCACACCTTCGTCATCTAACCTGAAATGCTTAGTTTCTTCCTCTTTCATCTTCCGTTTTATGTGAAATACACCCGGATCAGTCTTTTGGAGCTCGATGATTTTATTTCTGAGAGTACCACTGACAGTGATGTTGTACAAGACTGCCGGATGTAACAGGCGGGATCGGTGAAAATCAGTTTCAACTAAGGAATGGCAATGAGATTTACGGCTCAAAGCGTCCGCAACCACGTTTGCCTTGCCTGGGTGATAGTGCACTTGGAGATTATAATCTTTAATCAACTCAAGCCATCTTCTCTGACGCATGTTTAGCTCGGGTTGGGTGAAGATGTATTTGAGGCTTTTGAGGTCTGTATAGATATTGCAGACATTGCCCAGCAGATAATGCCGCCACACCTTCAAAGCATGAACAACTGCGGCCAGTTCTAAGTCATGCGTTGGATAATTCACCTCATGTTTCCGAAGTTGCCGGGAAGTATATGCAATTACTCGGCCTTCCTGCATCAGAACACCTCCCAAACCTATGCCTGAGGCATCACAGTAAACTTCAAAAGGTTTCTCGATATCCGGTTGTGCCAAAACCGGAGCCGAGGTTAGGAGGGTTCGCAGTTGGTGAAAAGCCGCATCACACTCAGGAGTCCAGACAAACCTGGTGTCTTTTTGCAGCAATCGAGTCATGGGTTTGGCTATTTTTGAGAAATCCGGGATGAAGCGACGATAATAGCCAGCCAACCCAAGAAAACTCCGGACCTCATGAACCGAAGTAGGAGCCTTCCAATTCAATACTTCTTCTACCTTGGTGGGATCCACCATAATACCTCCATCGGACAATACATGCCCAAGAAAAGGTACTTCCCGAAGCCAGAATTCGCATTTACTGAACTTCGCATACAGTTTATGCTCACGCAATCTGCTGAGGACGATACGCAAGTGTTCCGCGTGGTCTTCCTCATTTTCAGAATACACTAAGATGTCATCAATGAACACCACCACAAACTTGTCCAATTCGGGCATGAACACCGAATTCATCAAGCACATGAAGTGCGCTGGGGCATTAGTCAGACCGAAGGACATGACAAGATACTCGTAAAGGCCGTATCTCGTCGAGAAGGCTGTTTTTGGAACATCTTCAGGACGAATTTTAATCTGATGATACCCCGACCTTAGATCAATCTTGGAAAAGACTTTGGCTTTGGACAATTGATCGAACAAGATGTCGATACGCGGCAGAGGATACTTATTCTTGACAGTGACTGCATTCAGAGGTCTATAGTCCACGCACATCCGCAAGGTTTGATCCTTCTTCTTTACAAAGATAGCAGGGCAACCCCACGGAGATGAGCTAGGACGGATCAACCCCTTCTTCAGAAGTTCATTCAATTGTACCTTAAGCTCAGCTAACTCATTTGGAGGCATTCTATAGGGTCTCCTAGAGATGGGTGCGGTACCAGGCAGCAACTCGATTTTAAATTCCACATCCCGATCCGGAGGGAGTCCCGGCAAATCATCGGGAAAAACATCCGGAAACTCATTTACTACGGGAATTTCAGCCAACGCCTTTGCTTGCACAGCATGAATTTTTCCCGACAAATCAACTTTTCTGGGAAGTTGAACTAGAAAACCCTTTTGATCGGTAGGATCTCTGAGCATAACTACCCGAGCAGATGTGTCAATGAGTACCCCATTCTGACTCATCCAATTCATTCCCAAGATAACATCTATGTCTAACCCCGGTAACACCAATAGAGCAAGCGAATAACTTCGCCCTTCTATCTCAAACTTAAGGTTCCCCACTACTTTGTTGGTGGAAATATTCCCACTTGCAGCACTAATACAATAACCCACACCTTCAACAGTATGCAACTTGTGTGCAAATTTGGATGCAAACTTAGGACTGATAAAGGAATGTGAAGCACCTGAATCAAAAAGTACCACTGCGGGGTGTTGGTCAACTAGGAACTTACCAGCCGTGACTACCTCACCAGATGGAATTTCTTCTATGCTGTTATAGTGAGCATGTCCCTGACGACCACCTTGATTGACATTTTTCTTAGGGTACGGACAGTTCCGGGCCCAATGACCTGGCTTGTTACAATTCCAGCAAGGCATATTGCTAGGAGGAACACTAGAACTACTCTGACCAGAAGTCCCTTTTGGCAGAGCGACAGTGTATGCCTTACGGAACCCAGTTTTCGCAGCCGTCTTTTTCTGTGGCGGACGGAACCTTGCATTCTGAGCAGGCGGACGTGGAGAAGACCTGGGTGCTGCTGAGGCCCTTGACTGAGAAGCGCTTGCCTCAAGGGCCCTTTTCCGGCTCTTAGAAGCAGAATAAATAGTATTATTGTTCTCTTGTGTCAAAGCATCACTGATGAAATCATTGAAAGTGGTACACTTGCTAGTACCCATAGTCTTCATTAACTTTGGGCCGAGGCCCCTTTTGAAACTAGCAATCTTTTTGGCATCAGTATCCACAAACTCCGTGGCGTACCTTGCCAAGTTATTGAAGGACTGCAGGTACTCAGTTAAGCTCTTGTTCCCCTGTGACAGCCTCATAAACTCTGTATGCTTGATTGCCATCAGACCTGGAGGGATATAATTCCCCCGGAATGCCGCCTTAAACTGATCCCAAGCGATCGGGACATTAGCAGGGAGCGTAGAGCGATAGTGACTCCACCAGATGCCTGCTGGACCATGCAATTGATGGGAGGCATACTCCGTTTTCAGCTCATCAGTTAGGCGTAACAGACGAAACTTTTGCTCAATTGTATTTAACCATTCATCAGCCTGCAGGGGCTCTTCCGCTTCCTTAAAAAGCGGGGGCTTTGTATCCAGGAAATCCTTGAAGTCACTGTATTGGTTTGGCTCCGGGCCCTGACGACCATGCCGAGCCTCACGATTGGCCATTTGGCGCAATGCGTCGGCCAACATCCGCTGCCCCTCCACTACTGTTTGCATTAACTCCGCCGGGGTAGGTGGTGGCGGAGGGGGCGGCTGGTCCTCCTCCTCATTTCCACGACCTCTACGAAGATTGTACGACATCTGCAAAATGCATAGCCAATGAGCACTGACGATGTGGGAAATTTGTAGATGAATTATTGCGAAATGTCAAACTGTCTTCAAGAATAAAATTCTCATAATAATTAAGGCACAATAATTCATCACAACCGCACAATCCATTCAAGCGCATCAATTGCCGAACTCGTACTTGGTAACCCATCAAGACGTTCTCCGATAAAGGCTCACTCACAGGGAGCACAACGGTTATCGGATCGTTTACGTTGCTATCTACGTGATTTTGACCTTTTTGCCCGGTACTTTGATTTGATTTCAAGATTGTTAGTGACTGTGAAAGGCTACTTCAAACTGACCACAAAGAGACTTCTCATTGGAGAGTTCTATGTTGGATCAGGACTAGCCACCTCGATACCTGCGCGTGCCAAGCAGCACAACCTTATGTCGCGCGCCATAGGAGGCCCTCGGTTTCGTCGCGGCACCGAAGGGTGCTAATCGTGACACCATCACCGAACACAACACAATAAGACATCGCATTGCGGTCGAAATTAATAGGTTCAAACTACATTCAAGAAACATATGGTTCAACCTTACATCCCAACGTCAAATTATTACAAGGCCTCACTCATACACAGGGAGGCGCAAAAGACGATCCTAACATTAAAGGTACGTGACGACTACTCTAAGCGTCATCCTCCGAGTCCGTGTCAAGGATCTCCCCGCCGTCCTCATCATTGACCGGCTCTAACTCTTCGTCTTCTTCTTCTTCTTCTGGCTCTTCCTCTGGTGCTTCCGCAGGTGGAGCATCTTGTGGTCCATCGACCTCTACTTCATCATCGTCATCATCTGCCATGAAGATTCCGGAACCCATCTCCTCATCAACATTGTTGTTCCTAGGTAGCAGAGGATTTAGCTGGTTGTTCAGGCGGTGCACTTCTTCATGAAGATTGTTATTGTATTCTTCAGCATTTTCCAACTGTTGTTCGAGCTCAAACTGACGAGCTCTCAGAACATTCTCCTCGTACCAGGCTTCATCCCTTTGTTCCATTACACGGACCAACATACGCTGACAGTTGCGATTGGCCACTGTCAGCCTTTGGACTGCAAGTGTTTCTTGATCTCGATCATGAATGACTTGCTCCAACTGTTGCCGTGCTGCATCCCTGGCAGCGGTCACCTCAGCCAGCTCAGCCCGTAACTGTTCCACCTCGGAGGGCTCAGGACGGGGCTCCCGCGGAGCTAACTGGTGGCGCGGGACCCTTCCACCCGTTGATTTACGGGCCGTCATCCGGGTACGAGCCATCTGTATCAACAAGATGTGACTTAAAGTGAGAATCATTTAGGGGATACGAAATTTATCTTTAGTCGGGACTATTAAAATTTTTAAGGAGGGAGTGAATGACATGTATGATATAATTAAACATGATGCATGCACGTTCCGTACGTCCTCTCACCTTAGTAGAAAACTAAAATGCTAACGCTAAGCGGTGGCATACATACGTTCTCTCATATAAGCGAAACTATCGGTCTACACGTTACGCTGTTAGTGTACCTGCAGAAAATTTCCATTGCAGCCCAAAAATTCCCAAAATAATATACAAGGAAGCAGTAAACTAAATACTTTCCATATACACATCCCCGGATGTATATATTTCAGTATCAAAGCTACCCGATGGATAGATGCCCACAATTAAGTGTTCTTACATAGTTACATGGTTTGAACATGTAATATGCAAACCACCAAAGCTACTCTCCCCTAGACCGCCGGTTGGACGATCATGCTCTCACAACTCACACTTACCAGAGCGTCGAGGTACTTGATCCATACATTACCACCCAAGTGGATGGCATCCATACAATATCACGCCGTATGGACGACGAAACAAAAACAACAAGGCCCCCAAGTTAGTCTTTATAATAAGCCACCTAAGAGTCCTTATTTGGGCTAAGGGATGTGATCACTGGCATACTCATAAAAATACTTTTTAAAGTTTAACCATTTTCGCAAACAAATACTTTTGTTTTTAATTACTCGTAATGATGTGCTTAATGTTGAATTATGCTCCGGTACCAGCTGTAACAGAACCGACCAAATTATAAGAGCACAAGTACGAAAACAAGCACCGAAGTGCTCAAATTTTCAAACTTGAGCCCATATAATCCCGGTAGTCAATCGAAATCACGAAGGATTTCAAACCAAACTGATTACAACCAGGATCGCATCATTCAGCATACACATCATACGTTACATTTCACAAGTAGTTCAGAAGTAACTTAACACCACGGAGTAGCAATTATTACAAACTGAGTTTGAAAGTAGCGAAGTCTTACACACACTGAAATACTTAAATACTGCCAGTTTAGTTAGATCAACATCCCACAAAAGAACGAGGTAAGTACAT